>JAMKCH010013550.1:0-25611 GCA_023653785.1 Ophioderma brevispina | reverse complement strand
CAAGCTGTATGACCCAGCATAACGTGCATAGGATACTATACATAAAATCCGGAATTGACAACAAGATGCGTATATTGAATGACTTCGATTTGAACTCAGCTATTTTGCAATTAGTATATGGGCAGCTTATGTATGTATGCAAAAAGGTGATTTGTTGTCAAATTAACATTCAACTGAGTCGCCCTTTAGAGACACTGGCACATTTGAAAAATAGTGCCCCTAACCAGATTTTTCAAAATCGATTTTTTTTGCATGGTTGTAAGCTTTTTATACAAAAGCCCTCACCCGAAATGAGTAGACCAAATCAGCTTCCTTATGGGTAAACAGAACTCTTTTGTCATGTTACCGTTTCCGCCGTCGACATTAAATTTCGCAGACGACGAAAATGGCGTTTACACACGAACACGCACTCCGTATGCAGTTTCCCATGCTTTGCACACTGTTTGACCGAAATGTAGGGCCACAGAAAAGCCTGTATTGTTTCACAAAATATATGTTTTCCAATTGCTAACGGTGAAAATGACAGTATTTTGAAAATAATGATATTATTTTGGCCAATCTTTTGTGAAATCACGGCTGGAAAAAATGCCAAATTTCCGAGGAACGAACCAATCAAAAATTTCCCTTCAAAGTTGCAAAATTTCCCTTCAATTCTATGTATTTCTGTAGTTACATGGACTACATTTCCCTCCAAATAGTAAGATTTCCCTGGAACCGGTTCCCAAGTCCACACTTTTTCCAGACGTGCGTGAAATTTGAACATATTTCTATAGTCTTAAAAAAGTGATGCCGGGCGGTGATGGCGGGCGGGCAACGATTAAACTACAGAGAATCGGACTTTTTATGCGCCTACATTGTGGCCGGTATAACCCAATTTGGAATACTTATTTGTTCATTTTAATCATCAAAATGAAATCAATCCCTGGAACTAAAATTCAAGGATGCAAATTGGACGATTCTCACATTAGTAGCGCATCCAGATATGAGAATCAATTTCTCCATTGAATCATGATCAAGTGTTGTAAATTCAAGAAGGCTAGGCTAACAGTGGCGTACCGACCTTGCAAAAGGGGGGCAGACTGGGGTGCCAAGACATTTTTTGAGGGGGGTAAATTTGGGTCCGTCTCCATAGACACTGTACAAATGTCCAGTTTTCATTTGGGGGTGGGCAGAAGGGGGGAAAGGGTTCCGTTTGTGGGGGCTTGTGCCCCCTTCCCCCCCCCCCCCACGCTATTTACGCCACTGCTAGGCTAGTAATTTTGATCTCATAAACTTGGACGAATTTGCCATCCCTGAAATTATATCAACTGGGAGTGGGGTCATGAGGAAAATATGAACTTTCTTCTGATACAAATCTCAATATTTTTAGCACATGTTATAGTAGAGTGAGGGACGGCAGGGCTTGCCGATCGGGTCACCCACCTTTTAACACACTCACACTCGAATCTCAGTTAGTTCACTTCTGCCTGTGCCTCGCCTCCCATCACATCAGCCCCAGCTCAGACTGAGCATGCGAAGTCTGGTCAAAACAATGATGTTCCTACAAACTGTAGATGTTGCACACTAAGCTAACTGTTCATTAACTAAAATGACAAGAATAGTAGATAATTTAAAATTAACTACCGCTGTCAAGCAACTTTCTTCGACAGATTAACACAGTCTTCTGTTCCGCTCCGCGATACATTGTTCATTTGACTTGCCAATGCCATGGTCTGGCAATGCATTCAGTGTTCACTTGCGGAGAATCAAAACGCCGTATCTTCCCTCCTTCTTGGCCTTTGCCTACAAAAGAAATGTAAAACATTCGCGCGGCGGCTTACAGCCCCAACACTGGGAAATTCTGAATCCTGGGAGTTTGAACACATCAATTCTCGACCAACAAAGCTGTGATCTTTTCCCCACTTTCGGGTTACTGGAAAGCCCTGGACGTCGCCAGATTTGTTAACAGTGCTAGGGTCGAAGGTCGTAAGGTCAGCTATCGGCAACATGAAATCGATCAAAGCGATGGACGTGTCGACGATTCAATTAATTATTCATGAGACACCGACCGCAAAGCATTCCGGGACGGGCTTAAAACATCCTCTGAAATGAAACCATTCTTAATGTCAATAAAAAATTGCATTTCTTTAGATGAGGTAGGTCCTCGTTTGTTATTGGTTTAATATCTTGCTTTCAGATCTCATTAATCAAAAATTGTTATTTAAATTTCATTGCTTTATTGTAGCTAAAATCTAATTTAAATTATTTATTGTAATTTCTCTTCTTACCCAACAGCCGAAAACATGAGCGTAAAATAAGGCATCTTCATCAACACAAATCCACCCCCCCCCCGTTCCCTCAATTGCCGCATCACGCATCTAGAGGCAAGTAATTAGCCCCGGAAAGCTTAAGAGCATCGTAAGTCTTTCATTTCGATTCATTCGCACTGGTGATGAGCTTGGTCCCTGCAGAGAAAGCCATGTCTCATTGGCGCTTTGTGCGAGCCATTAATAACCGCATGTTGATAGGCCTTCAACTCAACAGAATCGGACCAAAAGATCGCTCTGAAAAAAAATAGTGAAATTAGTTATAAATTGCTTCATGGCGAGTATGACGGTACTATAAAAATAATTATCCAGTAACATCCTATAGAAGGGAAGGTATCACACAACTGCAGTTGTGTGCAGGGATTACATATTAAAATGTTCAGAAAAAGACGCGTTTTGACTCACAACAGTGTTTTTAACACGGACATTTTTAAAGAAACATTTGACAGTGCACAGTCGAAATTGTATTTTTTTAGGAAACAACAATGTATTTTTCAAAAGAAAATAAACTACTTCCCAAGTGTTATCAATTTCGTAGGACTAGTTTTAGCAACAAAGTGGATATCAAATGATGCAATCACCTAGAAATTGTTCATTTTGAGTAATCAGGCAAGGTAACGGTTCGGTTTTAATTTCTATATTAATAATATATATTAATTATATTACAACAACTGAGATTGTGGCTATAGTTGGTTACACAATCTGACGCACATGGAACGGACATATTTAACGGACTTCGTATTCAACCACGATGTTATACTGGCCTGTCAGTCAAAGAGCGGGTCATGCAAAAACTGCATTTTCTTTGCAGCAACACAACTGATTTTGGTCAAGGTATATTTTTGTTGGATTTTGCGTTGTTACCATATTTTAAATTGTAAAATAGGAGTAATCCGGTGGATATATGTCTAAACTAGCATGCTGACATAAGCGATGGTCGATATTAACGCAAAGCTGTAATATGAAAGAAAATTAATGATCAGTTTTTGGAGATAAATGTTCGGGCGAAAACCTGATGTTAATAATGGCTATGTGAAACCAACTCTCTGATTTTCTCAGTTTACAAAATTTCAACACTTTCTTCCGTAATCCATTAAATTAAGCTGCCACACAGCCCCAAAACACCACATCCACCACCAAAACGGTCAAGTCCGTGAAAATACATAAAATATAAGTCAAGGATATTCGGGCCCCCCCAATTTCTCTGTGTGGAAGGTATGATCAATCAATAAGCCTTTGTTGCAGGCAAGGCCATAAGAACAGATCGTGACGTATTTCCTTGGCCAGGTGAAACGAGCACATCTGTTTGTCGCGTGGGTAAATCAGTATAGTCAAGAGGAATGGGACAGCGTGAAATGGAGTACAGCTTTTCTATTGATCGATTTTTATCAATGATGACCTTAGCTAATAATTTCTGGAGGTGGTGCAAAATTTCGTGCAGTGGCCTTTTCTAGAAATCCAATATGGCCGCTATCATCTCAATTCATTCAAATGGCCATAATTTTATGCACTTGATCCAGGTTTAAAGCACGAGGAATCTTTTGGAGGGTTATTGACTTGATATTTGATCTTACCATCAAATTCCAATATGGCCACCCTAAACCCATCTGCCCTGAAAATCATCATGACCATAACTCATCAAGCATTTAATAATAAGAATAATACAGAGGTCTTATTTTTTTGTTTTTTAATTTTAAAAAATGCGCAAAAATCATCAAAAGATTCAGTGCGCCACAAAAAAAGACACAAAAAAAACAGAAAGGACTCACAAAAAACACTATGCGTTTGGGAATGCCTGACGGAACAAATGAGTCTTTAACTGGCTCTTGAACTGATTAAGGGAGGATAAGTACGGAGTGTGGTAGGAAGGGAGTGTTTCCAGGCTGATGGTGCAGCAAAACGAAAAGGATCGCTCCCCAGCAGATTTTAGAGCAACACGAGGAGTTTTGAGGAGGTTTTGCGATGAGGAACGGACCAGGGATAGGGACGGTTGGTAAGTGCACAGGAAGAAGAAAGATATGAGGGCAGGGTCCCTTCAAATAGCGAATAAATAAAAATAAAAACACACAGTTTAAATTTACTGCGATAATTGATAGGAGCCAGTGAAGCTCCTGGAGACATGGGTGTTATATGATCATATTTGCGCTTTATAGGTATGAGACGCGGCAGCGGAATTCGGAATTCTTTGTAGTCGAACAAGTGTATGAGTGTACCAGCCAGGTTGAATTGAGAAAAAGTCAAGACGAGATGTAATAATTGAATTGACAATGCAAGAGATTGCGTTGTTGGACAAAGTATTGACGAATAGTGCCAATGGTCTCAACGCTAAGAATAAAGAACGACAGACCTCGCTAATGTGGTCGGCCAATGGATAAATGTTTTGTCTAATTGACACAAAGATATTAACGAGCTCTGAAAAGAGATGGTCGAATCAAAAATCTGGCATGGTATCACTGTCAACTTTTTCAAGCCTAGAAGCAGTACCAACAGTTAAACCTATGTTTTTTCAGTGTAAGCATGAGTTTGTTGTATCATCCCAATCAAGGATGGCGCGAAATATCAGTTCGAAAGATCTTAGTACCAATCAAATTGATCAGGTAAGGAAACATGGAGTAAGAGTTCGGATGTTGGCATATTTATGAAATTGGCAATTATTTACTTTCGATAACAACAGAGAGAGGCTGCGAATACAGAATAAAAAGAACTGGCCCAAGTACAGAGCTCTGAGGGACACCATACAAAAGTAGATACGGTCGGACACAACACCGTTTACTATAACAGATTGAAACGCTCCGAAACATAGGATGAAAACCAGTTAAGAACGGTCCATCTGATACGAACGAAATCTCAAGCCGCTTGAGTAGAATAGAATGGTCCAAGTGTATCAAACGCGGCGCTGAGGTCAAGGAGTGCCCAAGAGAACCATTTCTGTCAGTGTTAGTAAGAAGGCAATCCAAACCACTCAGCACCGCGGATCTCGACACTATGGCACCCTTTATGTAGGCAGATTGGTTGATTTCACACAAGGTTATTTTTGCTGAAGGTGATTCTCAGTTGGCGTTAAAACAACCTTTCAAGAACTTTGAAATAAAAGGATTTGCTGATAGAGCATGTGATTATGCGCTCTATACCCAGTGGGAACTCATATCTGACATTCAGGTGTGTTAACAAGCTACCAATCAAGGGCGGCCGGTCAATATGATTGGCCTTTAAGATCTCAAACCTACAATTGTCATATTCATAATAATATTATTAGCCGTCATTTTGAATTTTAAGTATTTGTCAAAACATATGCACACAAAAAATAAAAAAAATAAAAAAAATAAAAAAAATAAAAAAAATAAAATCATTTTGGGTTGTTTTAAACTAAATTACAATACCGATGATCGTAATTTCTAGGTTTTTAAGATCTTTTAAAACAAAGGTTTAAAACCAAAATTTTCCTTTTTAATATTTTTGCAGTTAAAGAAACAGAATTCCCAGATAAGAATGCCAATATGTCAAACACTTATCCAATTTTACTCACACTTTTAATAAAATAGTTGATGTAACTACATAAAATTACACATATAATGTGGTTTTACTATTTTAAGGCAGGCTGTATTGGCTCCATTCTTGAATTTTTGAAAAGGTCCATTACAGGAGAAATGCCAAATAAGGGTTTCTAGTGATCAGATACATTGCTCTCATAAGAGTAAAGCATAAAGCATGCAGATAGACACTGGAAGGCAAGCCTCAAAACTGCAAAATGTGAAGGACACGTGACGGTCCGGATGCGCTTGGAAATGCAATCTAGAGGTGTTAACGTACACTTGCAGAGTGGATCAATTGTAACACATATTTTGACCACCTGCAGAACATTGTTTTAAGGTGTTCAGTATGTATCAAGTAGCGTAACTAGGTATAGTGGAGGAGTTAAGATAATTTTAACGATTCCGAGAGCATATTGACTTTTGCGCAGCATATTGGGGTTTTGTGGCAATGTAATGATAACATTACATTACCACACTCCTCGTCTTAAACACCGAGTACCGAGAAATATTTGTCTCTAGCGAAATCTTAGATGCCACTGTAACCAATTTTGCACACCCTCCAAAAATACTTGCTTAGGTCCTAATGAACTAAAATATATCATAGAAACAGTCTGTAACTCCATTTCCATCCTTCAGGCTGTGTGGGCAAACTTCCACCTGACTGGTATAGAGGAAGCAATAACGTGCCATTCCTTTGGTCAAGATAAGCCATATAACTTTTATTACCTTGCGACATAAATTACAATTGGGCAATATTTTCAACAGAACTGATAAATGTTGACTGGGCAAGAATAACTTTTTCACACCAGGGCGACATTCAGTCGACCGGTCGACCGGAAAGCAGAACGAGTGGGTTATTATCGCTAATTGGCTAAGCGATTCCGTCGCGTGATTTTTCCCTGGTCGGCGACCCGAGGCTTTCTCACTCGTCCGGGTTCCATTCGAATATGACGCGGTGCTAACATACGCGCGCGTTGATGCCTATTTAGTCGCCTAAGTTAAATGGGAAAAAGGGAATTGTGGCGCGACCCAACTTTATCTGTTTTTCAGTTCCTACGTACGATCGAAACTAAAGCAGAATATTATCGAGACCCGTAACCAATAACACTTCGTGCACGGTCGTTTTTAATAAAAAATCTACAAACAGTTGAGGGTTACCAAACTATAATACGTTTTGATATCAAATAAGTAATATACAACATTGCCAATTCGAGATCGAAAAAATGGTCAACATTCAAATACTACTGATTTTCGATATCGAAAATTTCTAGGCCTTGAAAAATTACCATATCTCAGGCAGCACCGGTGTTTTTTGTTGAACAAGTAACTAGAGTCCGCTGGGGAAGCTATAGCACGGGTTCCATTAGACGACATCGCGAAAAACGGAACAAAGTGTGAACTAATGTTGCGTGAGGATTCAACTGAATCTAGTGCCTTATTTTTACCGTTTGTAGGTAGAATATGAGCTACGGCGGCATATTAAATGGAGCCGGAGTAGAGTTACCAAAGCTGAAATAATGCACCTTATCCGGACGTTAACAAAATATCTAGCAATTAAGGGTCCCTATCTCAACAAGGACACATAATCTCTATAAAAAAACAAAGCTTAACCCCAACCACGCGCCAACTATTGGATTGAACACTCTGGTGAACAAATCGAACCCCAAAAGGGTCAATGGCCATATCTAGATGTAAACAAGATATATCGCGAAATAAAGTTTCTTACTCACACAAAGAAGAAACAATATTCACCAACCATCTGCCATCAATTTTAATAATATCTAGTTCTTCTTCTCCCACGCAAACCCTCGAGTATTTCTCCAGTCCCCCATTTTCTAACACCTCCTTAAAGAGAAACGAGGCCATTTTTCAGAAAAAACCCTTTTTTCAACCGGTGTCATATACTACAGTGACCTTGTGACTAAGTGTCCTACCACGCATCTGTCATATGTGTTCTCCATTGAGTGCTGTATGCATTCATTTGTTTCAAGCACTTGTACCCAAATGGCGTCGTCTACAAGGTCACGGTTTATCCCGTACATGTGCTATGGTAGCTAGGACACTCTCTCATGGGGGACACTTTCAGTTATTTACACCGGGAATTTGTGCCTATTTTGAATGCTACAATGTACAGCCCTGTCTGAAAAGGCGTAGTCGGGAAAAAGTGTAAAAGGCGGTGAGCAGGTCAGGGTGCTGTTGCAACGAGAGATTTTAGGGCATCCATATGCTTGGTCTTATGTAGACCCTCCCTCGGGTCACGTGATGAAAAGCTAAGAGACTGAAAATTACACTAGACTCTCCAAACCCATATCCGTGACCCTCAGAATCTGTAGGGAAAACGTCTCCAATCTCCCCGAGGTCGGGGGAAGGGAAGTACTCCGCCACAAACAAGTCAAAAAGCATGGTTGTATATCATCGCACTGTCTCTCCAAGTTGCCGTATGTGCGCGTAAGAGACACTTTGCCAGACCAATCAGTGTGAAGGCTATTTTTTGCGCAGGGATTTAAAAAGGGCCAGGGGAACTGAGCGGGCTGTTGAGGGACCACCTTGGGGGTTGTCGCCCGCGGCACATGCATGTGGTTTGACTCGGCAGGTGTTGGCCTCGCAAGTCCCGATTTCCTCGGTTTAAGGTTTTTGTTGACCTATGATGAATCATTTTTATTGCAAAACCTATCATCAAAGATAAAGTACCTAGTAGTGTTAGCATTTTATCAGCAATCCAAATATTCGGAGGAAAACCCCTTGTCGTGTCATTTATTGCTCCTATTCATATACCATGTATAGATACAAAAGCATTTTTATTTTGATTAGTTGTCACCAATTAAGTAAAGATCTCCATGTCTAATTTATTCGCATTTCAAATTCCTGCCATCATGAATATTTAAATGAGGGGGCTGATGAAGAAAAGGGCTTCGGAAAAAGTATACTTTTTTTGTACCACAAAAAAAGTTGATAGAACGCCCCTTAAAATGCTCCTTTATGACATTGTGAACATATCATCACCCAAAAAGTGGACTTTCTAGTCAGAATTTCGATAAATTTTGGATCTTTTTTATATACAATAAAATCACAGGAAAGTGACCTCCCTGCCTAGGGAGGGGTCCCTGGGTTAGGGGTAAAGGAGGGACAAAGCTCTCTTGGGTAAGATGCCTCCGTCACAAAAGGTGATGACGTTGTATTGATGGAGTAATTATTCATTTTTTTAAAACACTTAGGACGTCTATATTCGCTGCAAATGCAGGGGAATAATGAGTTCCAAGTTTTGTTATTTTTTGTTAAAAATAGTAAAAATGAAAAGAAATCACAAAATAAAAGCAAATCGTATAGAACCATCATGTTCAATAAAGCTATAGGAAGAAATGCATGGAAATCAAAGAACAATCGGTATATGTGGATTGACCTTTACTTTCATATTTTTAGCAAAAGTCAGTATTGACACGTTATAGCTGACCATTATTTGAAATACATTTTTAATTACTGTTTACAAGGATGACTTACGGGGCAGTTGGATGGACAAGCTAGCTGTAACATGAAATTGGGATGAATTGGGGAATATTTCGCTAGACAGCTGTATAGCGCTGGGACATAATTCAGGTTTTCTGGAAGAATGGACACCATTGGGCTTTGGTAAATGGGAGAGCTGTCCGTGAGTGGCAACCCGCAGTATTGCACGAGGAGGAGTAGGCCCTATTTATTTTAGAATGATCAGACCATCCTCAGTAGGGAAAATACTACAACAACCAACAAAAAAGACGGAAGAAATCACAAGGACAATTAGTCCAGATTTCTCAGCTTCTCCTTTCCCCCGTCTTTTTTATCTTGTGTTCTTGTTTTGTTTCATACTTGGGCACCTCTGATAGGCCCCTCAGAAACATGTATGTACACATCAAGTATATCACAAAGCACGGCGAAAGTAGGAAACAATGCAACTGTACTACATTAATTCATTCACTGTCAAACATTTAAGGAGCTATTCAAAGTAGCTGCGAGTTTCCGCGCAATTGATTAATGAGACCTATGTCGAGTGCCATTGATACCACCTGTTGAGCTCGTATCTGCGGTCCCCGGATTAGCATTCCAACTTAATCGAGATGTGCGCAAGGTATGCGGTCACGTTACTAGTGAATCGATACTGCTGAGACAGTTTCCCTACAGATTGGTACAGTCCTCGCGGGGCATTCCCCTACCTAGTGTTTGAATTCCAGGGGCCTGTGCAATTCACGTTCTCACGTCGGTGGACAAGTGGTTGGCAGGGCCTGTCCAGCTAGGGGGTGGTATTAAGCTGAAAAGGTTCCTCAAGTATTTTAGTTTAGTTTGAATAAACCAAGTGCGGCTCAACCGAGACGAGCCGAGACGGGGGTACAGTCTAGGTCTTATGTAGTGATATCATATAAATAAGACCCCAATAGATTCTTACCTTGTATTTGGCTACAGAAATATCTTGAAATTTAAGACAAAAGGCGATTCTCATCTCCTTAATTTCAATAATTATAAAAAAAACAGACTGAATTTTAGTATTGCTCCTATAGTAAATAAGAAATTCCACAATTTTGTACCAAAGAAAATATTTCTCAGCTTAATCCTCTTCGCATTGGATCTTTTGATAGAGAAAGCTTTACATTAGTACAAAAAAGCAGACCTTTCAGATTTTAGGACAAATATTATTTGATCTTGTGTTGCACCTTTAAATCGCCCTATTCGGACTCTTGTTAGTAACCGGGACTATATTGACGGGTTGATCGGGAAATTTGTGTGCCCAACTGGGAATCGGAATCAAGCGAGCTTGGCGCCCCTGGTGCCATGTATGTATCGATCATTAAAATGATTTCTAATTTTCTGTGGTGCACAGAGGAGGACAATTAAAAATATGCTTTCTATGGGGACGATAACAATAGAGGTAGTTAAAACATTAGTTCGGGGTACTTTTACTGTTGTTTCAATAAACCTCCGAAACGTTTCAGTATTTGTTCTACAACCGATCAAGTGCAAATGGAGAGAAATTATCCTCCTGTCCTTAAACACTGAATTATACACTTGCTGGAGGCAAATAATAAGTGTGCCTTTCACTTTTTACATAGTTGTGCAGTTTGTTTCTTTACTTTATCTTAGTGGATATTTTGAATTTAGACGCGGCCTCTAGTTCTTTTTCCACCTCAATCTCCTGCCCCTTCATGTCGGTCTTGTCATGATTACGACACCCGCTCTAATAATTCTCGCATGTAAAGCGTGATAATGGTATTAATCCCACCAATTTCCCACTTTAATTTTGTATTGAGGCCGAGTTCATGTGCTCGTCATCTCTTGGATTTTCATAGAATTTTTGTATTAGATATGTAACTTTAGCCTATAGTTAATCTACAAAGGTCCCGCGGGGTTGCATTGAGGTAGTCCTAGTATAACTTGTGTTGATATAGTCAAAGTCAAATAGTGAACAAAATCAGTGGTTTAGTTATAACACCGTATTCGTGCTCTGACGGGCTAATATGCAATGTAGTGGTCGTCTTCTTTTATTGGTCTTAATGTTTTTAAAAAAAGGATCCATCCAACCCTAATATTGGTTGTGTGAAATGAAAAAAGATTTAATGGATAGAAATCAATCCAAGAACATAACCTTTTGTTGAGGTGCTGAATGTAGTAGTAGTAGCCGGAGTGGTAGATTTAGAAGTAACACTACTAGTAGTAGTAGCAGCAGTGAGTGAGAAGTAGAATCTTAAAGACCATATTTTGCTTGACAAGTATTCCAGTGCTGTTTCACGGAGGGTGTTGAATAGCATGGGTTAATTTTTTGTTCAGAGAGCCAGAGGGGGAATTTGGGCTACCGGCAAGTCCCGCGCAAGTCCATCTGAAGAAGGGTAAAAAACAATAAATGTTACACAGTGACCATAAAAGTAAAATGTGTATGTTACGTATTATGTCTCATGTTAGTCAACATATCATCCCCTCAGGAAATAAAAATTGTTCTAAATTACATTTTAAAACTTAAAAAAAAGCTTTTTAACAGCTCATGGCACTTGCTTTTTTAAAATTGTAAAAAAAACTTTTATTTTTCAAAATCATAGTGCAAATTAATGTTCTAGTACACAACTACAGTGAGCTTACGACACCTTGTTCTAATGAGAGAAATTGCAGAGAAAGAGCGTCCTCCAGTCCATGTTGTTGTTTTTTATTAATTATTTTTATTCTATTTTTGTGGAAATTTGGAATGCTACAATGTATTGTATAATACTTTAAGTGAATAAGGCGAATACGTTCGTGTAATAAGATCAGATGATTTGAGTTAGAATTTGCCATGACGGAATATCAAATAATGTTTTTGATGGGGGACGATTACGATAGAAGGACAAGTGCAAAACAAAGTATGTTTTTGTGTGTGGTGTGTGTGTTGTGTGGTGTGCGTGTGTGGGGTTGTGTGTTTGTGTGGTTTGTGTGTGTATGTGTGTGGTGTGTATTTTTGTCCAATAAGCATTCTAAACTTTCTCGGTATATTTGATATTTTATATTTTTACATCTCACAGTCGGGCCGTGGCCAAATTACAGGAAATATACGAAATTAAAAAATTTTAAAATTTTATCTTTTCTTGTTTTGTTAATTTTGGAAAATTACACAAAAATATCGCAAAGCTTTAGTTAAATCCTTTTAAAAAATTCAAAGAGTCCCCATGACACTATTAGAATACCTGTTTATAGATGCATGCATGATAATGAATGTTTGTGATTAGGCATGCGTGTGCAACACATTGATACATGCGGCAAGTTGACATGCTGTTGCATAGCGCATTTCAGTCGCTGTTATAAAAACCTATCAAGTTCAAATTGAGAAGCAATTCGTATCCTCAAAATTCCCCTTCTCTTTAACTCCCGTCCTGGGAGAGCTGGCACATGCACAAAAAGTCTGAAAGTTGAACAAAGTATCAAGTCCTTACAGTTCAAATCGTCGGGTGTATTACTAGTGACGGATGTTAAACAAATACTAATTTTTTCCAGAAAATCACATTTAAAACATCGCGAACTCTAAAGAGTGGGTAAACATCCCCTATATCCGATTCTAAGATCATTCAATTAAGAAACGAACTGAACAATTAACAATTTTATTTAGCTAATATGCATGAATTCTTAACCGATAAAATGGATGTAATCGATAAAATGGAGTTAATACATTGGAAAAATAACTCGTCACATCCGTCACATCAAAAATTACGCCCCTGGCGATTATGTTTTCATGACATACATTTAGTGACGGATGTTGAATTTTCCTTAAACTAAAGCTTTATTCAGCATCCGTCATTATGGAATAAACAAATCGGCGTTTTCCGAACATCCGTCAAACGTGGCTGTCCATCGCGAATCTTCTCACTTTGGGTTTATTACATAATGACGATGTTGAGCTGATTGCCGAGATTCACCGCTTTGAACTGTAAAATATGATATAAATTTCAGTAAAGCATATTTCTAATTCATTACATTTTTTGCTTGTGCCAGTTATAAATTTAAGTGATGAGAATATTCCTAATAAAAGTATTTAAAAGCCGTGGTGGGAAATCAAGTCTACACTTCTATGACAGTGGGTTCAACATCCGTCACTATGTATACACCCAAGTCTCTGTTATGCAACATACGTCAATTGCCAAAATCTGTTAAGATTTATTATTAATTAAGTACGTGCAAGCTTCGACACTTGGCATTTTGAAGACTTTGATATTTGTAGCATTTTGCCTTAATTTCGTTAAAATTATAACACATCCAACATCCTCACTATGTAATACACCCGACGAAATTGCAAATAAAAGAAATTTGCTTAATGCTATTTGCAAAGAATGCCAAACAAAATTTTCCATGTAAAACGCCTAGACAGACGTTTCAACCTGTATTTTGACTGTTTCTCCTTTTTGGCACGAAAATATTAATAACAAATTAATCCTAGTAAGGCAAAAAAATGTGTCTCCGCTTCCCGCGCGCCTAGCCTTTTACATTAATTTATCGCGCAGCTTAGCGGCGGAGCCGCGTTTACCCTTTTTTAGCTTCAAAGATTTTTTTTGTTTTATTTAGGCGATACTCAATACGTTTTCTTAACACGAAGTATGTCTCATATTTTGAGAACCAGCGTGATAACCTAAAAAAACCTAATCAGTCTTTCACAGAGGAGGAATCCGTACACCTGTAACTCTGTGTTGTATGTCGGTAGAAAGACTTGATTAGACTACACCGCGAAAGGTTTCTTGAAGTTGATGTTTTTTGTGGAGTTTTGAGCGGGCCATTTGCGCCAGATATTCTAGATTGATCGGTGATTGGCGACATGTGCGAGCAAAATGCGGGGATGACATATACATAATAATAATGTCTCTTTAAAAGCACTAACAACCAATATCTAGGCCGCTATACCTATCTATATCGCATAGGCCATATCTTAAAAACACAGCACATAGCCTTAGGTGGTAATATTTAAAGGCCCTGGCGCATTGAAAAATAGTGCGCCTCTAGATTTTTCAAAATTGATTTTTTTGCATGCATTATAAAAGCTTTTACATACTTATCCCTCACCGTATTCTTAAGCCCAAATCAGCCTCCGCTTATGGGTAAACCTGTCGATTTTTTCGGCGACATTATTCAGCAGACGACGCGGAATGGCGTGTACACAATAAACCACACCCCAGAGTTTTATTCTAACGGCATGCACCTTGGGTGACCGTCGTGACCTTTGTGTTTTTAATAGCAATGAGTACGATCTATGAATTCATATATAGACACATTTTGTTGATTAAGTTACGGTAAACTTAAAAGTTGGCCTACAAATTAACCTGGATGTCTTTTGCCTCTTATTAGGCCCGGTCTCTGCTTTTTGGGTAATTTATTGGGGTTTATGTGTAAATTATCTCTTTTCTTTCCATGGCCTAGACTATCATTTGCGAGTCAAATTGAAGAATGTGAACCAGTGCCCTTTAAAGGCCGTCTAGAGATTTTTTTAATATTATATATTTTTGTGTGTTATTTATTAAGAATAGTCATTCGACCTAAAGAGAGCACCGAAAATGCCAATTCCCAAGTTTGAATGAATCGATTTTTCGTTTCCACAGTAAACATTTATAGTGTAGTATACATGTGCCAGAGGAATACTGTGTATAACAAAAATTCCTGAACCGGAAATGTATAACAAATTGTGATTTTCTATGAAGGACTTCGATTTGAGCTTAGCTGTTTCACACAGTGATTAGTATATCGACAAGCATTATGTACCAGCAAAATCACAATTTGTTTGAAAATTGAGGGCGCCCCCCTCGGGAAATCTCTGAGTCAACCTTTAAATGCCACAGAAAATCAAAATCATGATGTTCCGAATATGAAACGCAAAATAGTTTGGAAAAAAAATTGGACAAGATACACTTAGAACTCATCTGTTATAATTCAAATATTGTAATGTTTTGATCTGTCCAGTCAAAACACCCATTGTGACCAATTAAAATTTGAATCATTAACCACATAATTAGGAAATTCAATAATACCGCCAATAAAATTTAGCATCTGATATCTATCTACTTTTGGAATATGCTACTGCTTTTAGCAATCAATGTATTAATTGAGACCCATTATGAATCGCTTTCAATAATTTGTTAATCATTCAAATCAATATATCATAAACGAATGGCTCCAAAATGGCTATAGTTCATTAGTACATATAGCCAAGTGCTATAATGTTGTTATATCACTAATAATGTAATAATGACCTTGCGTATTGAGAAACCATTGTTGTGTCTGCGTGGTATTATTATTATTATCATCACTATAACTCATTCAGAACAATTTAAATATCATAACGTAATCAAAGTGATCAGCAAGATAACATCCTAGATGGGCGTCTAATATGGCTACAAATGTCCATCAGTAAAGGTAAGTAATTCATTGGCGCTGTAGGCTGAACATATATTCTTTTGGCTTTTAGTTGGATTGCCACTTAAAAATCCCATGGTCCGATCGCTAATAGCCTCGTTCACAGAAGCCCTAGAATTTACCGGAAGTGGTCAATATTTTGGAATAAGAAGAAAGCTACTATTTTCTTATTTACCGTGTGAAACCTTAGGGCCAAAGGATGTTTAGTTTGAAGGTTATGAGCGAAAACGTGTCCCATTTTGGTCGACCAATATTAATTTTACACAGTACTCTATGGGGCTTACAAAATCACGTTTTTAGTTCTCACATCAAAACGTATTGAAATATCAGATAGGGTTTTGGGGAGAAGGACATCTATCAATATGAAAAATTCATATCCTTAAATCGTGCCATCCACTTTTAAGTGTCATTGAGTCGTTATTTATCAAATGTCCCAATATGGATGCCAATGGACACCTAAAACTTACCAAAAACAAGAGGCACATTAGACTACTAGGTCGATATGCACAAAAGAATTAGACCGTGGGTTTAAAGTAAGACCTGGCCTAACTGTAATTTAGTCCCACCAGAAAAGACATTTTCCTTTGCAATGACAAGAGGTATTTTGTACTTATTTTGAAATTTACATTTTAATCTTTGAAATCTGCTAGTTATGTAGAAATTGTGAGCAGCTGTTTATTTGGGATAAAACTAATTTTGACTTAGACCAGATCTAACTTAAACCTGGTCTAACTTTTTGTGCATACGGACCTTGGTAATTGGATTTTCGCGCCTAGTGCCATTTCCAGCCATTTTGGATATCCATATTGGATGTCATGTTACATGTATCGATAACTTTGATTACCTAATGATATGCAAGCTAATCGGATTGACTTGCAGGGATATACATACACATTATATTACTAGGTTACATAAAGTTATCAATTATAGCCATCTTTTATGTTATAATGAAGGAATTGAATATCTCGTGTTTGAAAAATACCTTTTATGTTTTTGTATTAACTTTGTAACTGTAAAAACACCAGGATAGATACCAAATTACCAGCCTGCAGTCAAAAATATAGATCACGATCAGACACTTTATTGGCGGCCTTATTGAATTAATTGCGTACACGATTATATAATCATGTTTTACAATAGTTTCTGGATGAAAACTCCCGTTTACCGAAAACAAAATGCATTGTTTTGTTTGGGAAAATGTGGTTTTTAATGCTGTCCGGAAATTTCACACTGTGGGAATGTGTGAAAAATTTCCCAATGCGCCAATCAACTTAATCAACTTTTAAAAAATCTACATTTAATCATTAATTATGTCTAAGCGCGGTCAAATGCATAGTTTACCATGGCAAAGGTGGTTCTTGGCAAACTATTAGCAACTATTACCTTTTGCTGTGGCACTTGGTGTTGCAGCACCAGCTTTAGAAGCATGCAATTCTTTGCGTGGTGAGCACTAGACTTTTCAGTTGTTTGACGAGCTGCTGCATTGGTGGAATCAAAGGCTTGTTCAGATCCAGCTGTGAAAATTAATATGCATTGCTCAATAATGATGATAACCAATTAATCATAAAGGTTCTAATTAAAAATAATTAAAGTTCAATTGACATGTTATTGCATCAGGAGCATGACAGTAAACGTAACTGTTTGTTTTATATAAGTCCATAACTGCTGGTCATAGCTGTGACGAACGGCCATAACGTATTGCCGCAAAGCGTTGCCGGTATGTAGCAGTGGCGTACCGATGCAGTGTCCCAGAGGGGGCAAAATTACCAAGTCGTCCCGACAGAGGGGGCGAAATTCATAAATCGCCCGGTGCTTTGCTCTAATGAGTTCGAACTTGACGAAGTGCGCGCGTAGCGCTGCGAAAATCGCCATATTTACTTTTTCCCAAACTTAGGCTGAAATTGGACGAAATTCCCCGGAAAAGAGGGATGAAAATGCATATTTTAGTCCATATCGTCCCGCTTTTTCGAGCCAGAGGGGGCAACTCCTCCCCCCCCCCTTTTTTTTTTTTTTTTTTTTCGGTACGCCACTGGAGTAGCAACGCGTTGCCGAAATTTCGCAACGTGTTGCGGTGTCGGCCAATTAGAATGATGAATTCCTGTGACGTATTTAAAAAAAAATAGACCCACGACGAGTTGCAAAGTATCTAGCAACGTGTTGCGGAAACTTACGTGTTGCAAACCTTCACAACGCGTAGCGAGCTTTACAACGCGATGCAAGCTTCGCAACGCTTTGCGAAGGGCCACAAGCCATAAAGGTCATAACGAATTGCATCAACGCGTTGTGAAAAAGTCATAACACGTTGCGGTGTCGGTCAATCAAAATCATGAATTTTTTGTGACGTATTTAAAAAAAAAATAAATCCACAACGCGTTGCAAAGTATCTGGCAAGGCCATATGGGTCATAACGTATTGGCGCAACGCGTTGTGAAGGTTTGCAACGCGTTGTGAAGATCGCAACTCGTTGTTAGATTTATATTGAAAAATATTTTTTGTTTTTTAGTAACTTTGTAACTGTAAAAAACACCAGGATAGATACCAAATTACCAGCCTGCAGTCAAAAGTAGATCACGATCAGACACTTTATTGGCGGCCTTATTGAATTAATTGCGTACATGATTACATAATCATATGTTCATTGTCACAGTGATTATTTAAACGAAAAATTACAACTTTTTTGGTGGCCATTTTGATTGGTTTGCGTTTCCACAAAAAGGTTCAAGGTTTCTCGTCTGTCACCCATCGGATTCAGAATCATCATAAAACACTGGTCGAAAACCGTTGAAAAAAACATATATCTAATAGAGCAAGGTATCAGTTATGCATGTAGCCTGGACTATTAATAGGAGCTCCCTTTACAGGAGGTATCAATTGCCAGCGATGTCACTTTTGTCAATTTTTTTAGACTGGTGACTCCCAAGAGTTTCTGGATGAAAACTCCCGTATACGGAAAATAAAATGCATTGTTTTGTTGGGGGAAATGTGATTTTTAATGCTGTCCGAAAATTTCACACTGTGGGAATGTGTGAAAAAAAATCCCAACTTAACCCTCGTCTACCGAAGGGGGGGGGGGGAGGACCCCTTCAGGTTTTTTCCCCCCGCTTGCTAAAACCCCCTGTTTTTTGTGGTCCAAATTATTAATGTAATTGTCATTGACATGTTTCTGCTCCTTTTCATCCAAAAACAAACATCCACCGGGGATCGGTAAGATACAGGGTGATCCCAAAGTGATGGATAAGGGGGGTGGCCAACCACTCCCCCCCCCCTTTTCCGGAAGATAAGTAACCAACATGCCGAACAACAACACAGGAACATCACAGACACTTGATTTTATAGTACCCATATATAGCTATGGTCCTCCTCTTTCCCATTGATACCAAAAAGTACCAACATGCAGAGCATAAACGCACAATTACGTCCATAAAGTTCGCATGTCAGCAAACTGCCATTTCCATAGACCACACAGTGAACAGTTACCTTTTTTCGCCAAAAAGGTTAGGAAAATTCAGATTTCATACGGTTTTTGACTCTACTTGATAGAAAATGACTATTTTTAATAATGACAGCATTTTAGAGCTATAAAAGGTGTTTGAGTCGCTAAACTTGCGCACTATCAATTTTCCACCCTACATTCAGTATTTTCGGACTTCCTCTACATATGACTCATGGTGGCGTCATAATGGGAGTTTGGTACTTATTTCGGTACCAATGGACAGAAGAAACTCTAAGCTATCGTTTGGTACCCCCTTTTATAGGAATCGGGTGTTTAAAAACAAAACTTCGGGGCAGCCCGTCGCCATGGTGGGGTGTGGGGGGAACACCCCCCCCCCCAGCGATCCTCAAAAGATAAGAAAAGAAAGGGAAGAGAGAGAAAACAAGAGAAGAGAAATAAAGAGGAAAGCAGAAGAGAAAAGAAAGAGAGAAAGGGGAAGTAAGAATGAAACAAAAGAGAACGACATCAGAACGCATGAGATTGAACTCCAGACTTACATAAATCCAAATATCACAATATTTGGCTTCCCCTCAAGCCATTAGTTTTGTTCCAATCCTAACCAACGGTACATGATGTTAATGTGCCAACAGTACTTGGATCAAAATTGTAATAAATTTGAGAAAACCGAGGGGAGCCATATGGGCCATTCCCCAAGTTTGGTCTACCATATAAGGGGAATTTTCAGTCGGGGAGCTGAAGGGGGTCAAGAAAAATTGGTAGGGATCGATTCCCTAGCCCCCCAGCACCATAAACTTATAGGTCTACTGGCTTGGCAATTTGATTACTTACTATCTTAACCTTTTCAAAATACCTTTCTTACTAGCTAAAATCCAAGAGCTTTCCGGGGGCTCCGCCCCTGGACTCCGGCAGGGGCTCTGCTCATGCACCGCATCCGTTAAGGACATTGGCGCTAGCTATAATGTGTCTAGTTTTCAACCCTGTCGGCTGTACAAGCTTAACTTCCGGTATCAGTGAGGCAAAGTTAGAAACCAGTCTTTCTTTGAATTGGTTACCATTTACCCTCAAAAAGTGGTATCTTGAGTTCTGAATAGCTGACATCCAAGACTTCCGGGGGCTTCGCCCCCTGGACCCCCAGAAGGGCTCCTGCTCCTGTCCCACCCCATTAAAGACATTGGCGCTCGCTATATGCCATTCTCTTTGGCAGTACAAGCTTTACATGTATACTGCCCGTCTCAGTGAGAGCTAGTGAGCAAAGTTAGAAACCATCCTTTACTCGGGTCTTTACTTTGAATGGATTACTATTTAACCCCTCAACAGTTGTCATTTTGAAGGTTCTGCCTACTTAAATCCAAGAAGCTTCCTCCGGGGCTCCGCCCCCTGCACCCGCCAGGGGCCCCTAAAGGCGGGCCCCTGTACCCACCCGTTCAGGGCTTTCCGGTTGCGCCCGGTTTTGTGTCATGGCAATTGCGGTGTGCAGATCAAACGATCAAGAAAAAATGGTCTGTAGGAGCATCTACTTAGGACAATTTCCAACGGCCATTAAGTGGTCCCGAACCGTGCGCCGTTGTTGTATGGTTTTATTCGCTCACTACCTTTCCAAGGACTCTTACTGCAGCAATAACATGTCTTCACTTTACACCCCCCCTGATAACAATGTTCTAGCGACGGCCCTGACTCGGGAGTTTGTGCAACTTTACAAAAATTGTCTCAGTGTAGACTAGTTAATCACTTTTAAAAATCTATATTAATCATTAATTATGTCCTACGCGCGATTAATGCAGAGTTTGCCATAGCAAGGTGGTTGTTCTTGGCAAACTCTGAAAACTTTTACCTTTAACTGTGGCCACTTAGGTGTGCGCAACCAAGCTTTAGACGGCACCCCGACAACTCGCATGGCAATTCTTTTTGCGTGGTATAGCACTAGACTTTCAACTATATAGTTTACGAGCTGCGCATCAGGTGGAACTCAAAGGCTTTGTTTCAGATCCGCTGTCAGAAATTAACATGCATTGCTCAAAATAATGATAACCGCTCTAATACAATTAAAATCATTAAAGTTCAATGATATTTTTTAAATTGCATCAGATCATGACAGTAAAACTTAACTGTTTTGTTTTATAAAGTCCATGACTGCTGGCCATAGCTGTGACGACGCGTATCGCAAGCCATAAAGGCCATACGTATGCCGCAAGCGTTGCCGGTAATAAGCGTGGCGTACCGTGCAGTTTCGTCCCAGAGGGGGGCAAATTTCCAAGTCGTGCCGCCAGATGGAAAATCATAAATCGTTCCCGGTTCTTTGCTCCAATGAGGTCTGTACTCGACGAAGTGCGCCGCGTAGGGAAAGGGTGTTGCCAACCTCCCCCCCCCCTTTCGGAAGAGAATTTACTTTAATTTTGTGCAACCTAAGCTGACCTTGGTTCGAAATTTTTTTCCGAAAAAGAGGGATTGAGAATGCAAATATTTTAGTCCTTATCCGGCCCGCTCTTTCGAGCCAGCGGTGCAACTTTCCCCCCTGCACCCGTTTCGGCACGCCATTAGAAATAACAACCGCGTTGCCGAAATTTCGCAACGACATTGCGGTGTCGGCCAATTAGCAGTTCGGGCCGACCCTGCCGGATCCAGCAATGTTGCCGCAGCCGGCGAATGCATTCAGGCAACTAAAAACCAAGCATCCCTGCAGAATTCGGAAACCTTAACGATTCGATTGGATTGGGGCTTTATATTTTGTAGGGGGAAGTCCATATTTTACCCATGACAATGTATGTTATGTCGCCAAATTTTCACCCAGGACCAAAAATTTTCACCTTGGGGTTGTGTTAAAATAGGAAAATTCAAATTTGTCACTTTTTACTTTTTATTGAATTTTTAGGTTAAAATCGTTTTTATATCACAAAATATTTTTTTATTCGTAGTTAAACATTATTTGACGAAATACTTTCTATATCTAAAAATCCCATTATTAAATTAACTTACCAACTTTAAATTTACCGCGCTTGCAATGCCTTGTGGGAACCAACACTTCCGGGTCCGGCAACACATTGCCGGCTACGGAACATTGCCGTATCCGGCTCGGTCCGAACTGATTAGAATGATATATTTTCTGTGACGTATTCAAAAAAAATAGACCCACACCACGTTGAAAAGTATTTGGCAACGCGTTATCGAATCTCACAACGCGTGCAAGCCTTCCACAAAGACGTTGGGAGCTTTGCAAACGCGGTTGTGAAGGCCATAAGGGTCATAACGTATTGCACACAACGCGTTGTAAAGGTCGAGTGCGTTGTGAGATTATCTTTTTGAAATACGTCACAGAAATTCACGTTTGAATTGGGCGACACAGCAACGAGTGGTCGAAAATGTCTCACGCGTTGCGGCGTTGCGGCATTCCGTTATGACCCTTATGACTGATGGTGGCAAGTCAAAAGCGTAACACGTATTGACGGCAAAGCATTGCGTAGGTCCGCCATTAGGAGTAAAAGTTTTATTCAACGCCGTTGCTTTCGACAACAACCGCGTTGCTTTCGAAAACAACGCGTTGCTTTCGAAAGCAACGCGTTGTTTCAGCAACGCGTTGCTTTTAAAGAAACGCATTGGATAGTAAACGTAAACTGTGGTGCAGCCGGAGCAGCCCCACCCCCGGGGGGGGGGGGGGCACTCCATCTTGGAGGTGACGAGTATGTAAGACTCTATCATTTTATGTTCCGAAAATGTTACCACTGTCACTCAAAGGCCCTAATTTTGGAACATTTCGAAAAAAAATTAACCAAAGACCCCTATTTTGAATGAAAGCTGTTATTGCTGATAAATATACGTACATGTCAATTTTTCGTTTGGTTGTTTCAGCTAGGAAATGATGGACACCTCTCGGACCTAATGGGTAACACTTAATTGACCAAGGGGTTAACTCTCGTTAGTGCCAAGGGGAATCACCCCCCTCCGAATGTTTGTACAAAACTTTATACCACATGTGAAATGGTTATACGACAACCCCAAATCAGCAAACAATATTTGGGTGCCAAATGGGCCAAACATTGTTTCAAAACAGGCGAAAAATGCGCAAAAAGACGGAAAATTTTAAACGAGCTTGCGCTTACATCCAAAACATTTCAAAACTGATTTTACACGTTGATATCAACTCTAGAAGACCAAATTACAATATTTAAAACAAAACTGCAATTTTAGGGGAGTATCTATTTTAAGGGGGTTGCAAAATACACACATTTCCCCATAGACTTTGAACAGTAACGATAGCAACGTCAGAAAGGGTTAAATTATTTTTAATGTTACTAATAATGGTTTCTTGTATGTGTGAACATAATCAGCAAAAAATTGCTTTGGTTTCTTTTAAAAATATTCTTAGCTGATTCGTTAGTGCCCAAGGGGGGGGGTGGGGGGGCACTAATTAACTTATTTTAACGGCTTAACCCCCCCCCCCCCCCCCTTAAATAATGTAAACGTTAGGATAAAACATTATTTGGAACTCAGGACACACGCGCACGTATGAGTAAATTGATCATTTAGATGGCGGGATATCTTCAGCACTCGCTGAAAACAGTCCGTCGTCCACATTTACACATTTTGTACTAAATGTGCATATTTTTTTTTTCCAAAACAAGTAATAAAGGAACTAAAAGGTGCGTGTTCGATCGGCTTGGGACCCCCTCCCCAATTTACCCGGAAGAAGTATCGATGTGATATCAGATGAAAGGCCGTATTTTTCTCATTGTCGTCCTGAAATTTGGCCCTCATATCCTTTTCATTCCCAAGATATAAAAAAACCGCCGTTTTAGTGGTTAACCATCTATATTAGCACAGTATTGAACAGGGCTTTGCAACATGCATTACTGCGTCTACCAGCAAAACCGCAAGTTTGTTCCTACGGTACTTGACGGGGTGTATGTGCAAGTGCCAGGCTCTCATATCAAGTAGAGAACGCAATACACATACATTTGAACAAGCACCTTTAAATGAAATAAATTGCAATATTACAATAGATAAAGCATAATAATTACCCTTAGTATTTTTTGAGGTGGCCTTGATCTTAGACGCACTGGTTGCTTGGCTCAGTGTAGACGTTGCCTCTCCAGTTCTCGTTTTACGTGTTCTTGGAGTTGTAGAGGCTTCTTGTAAGGGATCGAGAAGTAAATAATTGCATGTACAGGGTGAGTCAAAAAAAAACTTGACCTTGATTTTGTCCACCATTTTGAATTTTTAAATAACACAAATCTAACATAGGTGGTATTTTCGGAAAGCCTATTTCATTACCTTTAATTTGCTGCAAATATAATTCCAATCAGATATAAACAGAGCTACAGTCTTTTGAATCAAGTTGTCAGTTTTACCTCTATCCACGGAGTCCCATTTGGATGCACGGCGGCCAACTACGCAAACGACTCCCCAAAATGATGATAAGGGTATGTCTATGTTTATGTCAAATAAAGTGGTGTCTTAAACGTGTAAAATCAAGTGATAATTGTAAGGTTTGTTGGAAACACTTCAAGATGTGGCATATTTTGGTCTACAAATATAGGCAATACTTTAAACCTCAAAAGGTTGTCGTCGATGTCTGTTCCTTCATATGGTATGATTCATTCAACTCCTGCAGAAACTGATACATGTATCAAGATAATTTATTTTTCACATGATTTTTGTGAGTGATGAGGACGTAGAAACATTAAGAGGGCATCGACGGTAAATTGTGACTGAATTTTGTGGGGTTAAATAGCGTTACATTTCTTTTGCAGTCAATAAATAGCCCGATTTCTACTGGACACTGATTTGGTTCGCTGAATGCCATTCATTTTAATGTGAATCCGTGGACAAAGCGCAAAACAGACTACTTGATTCAAACGACTGTAGCTCGGCCTATACCTAACCGATGGGAGTGATCTTTGCAGCAAATCAAATATGATGAAATACGCTTTCAGATGACACCATACGTTTAAGATATTATGTTACTTAAAAATGCAAAGTGACGGACACAATCAGGGTGATTGTTTTTACTCACCCTGTATATAAGTATGTTTTGCACGCTATCTATCTATTTATCGAACTATCTCTCTCTCTCGTGTTGTCTCAGATTATAATTAATTTTCTTTTGATCTAGAAGCCATTGCTTAATGTTAATTAAGATAAAGACAAAGGTAAACACATTTGTTTTATTCGAATAAATCCATCAAAGAAACATAAAAGTACATACTTCTTTTTTTTCCACATCTTATATTGAGGTGCCTGCGAAGTTCCTTCTTACTTTTCGTGAAGATAGGTTCGCTTAGATATATCGGTTCGTATGGTGTATTAATGGGATATAGATTCACGCCCCCTCTAATACTTGCCGTACACTTGCATGGATCTGGTTCATATAATACCCAGCGGGCAACGCCGTCGTTCCCTACCTCTTGACCTATTTCGCATATATGTCCAATTACCAAAGAGC
>JAMKCH010013549.1:0-47737 GCA_023653785.1 Ophioderma brevispina | reverse complement strand
CCCCCCAGCTCTCCCGCTCCCGCTGAAAGCGCGCGAATTCAGGGGAATTCCCATTTGGCCTCTGACGTCAAAGCTCGTCAACGTCAATCAGAAAGCCACGCCTGGTTTGTTGCACCATACAGTAGCAATATGCCAGACAAATGGCGTGTAGTACTGGTTCCAGTAATCGACGACAGGTGAATATTTTAAAGTTTGAATTTTTTGTGTTGTAATGTCGCATGTATGGTGGCATTGTTTAGTTTACCCTCTTAAGAAATTATAGAGAAAACCAAGGTGGTACAAATAATAGATGCAAATCGCATTGATGAAAAAATGTTCTTTGTCATGAGACATGAACTCCACCAGCATTCATGTTCCATCGTCCCTGAGCGTTTTGGCCGTTTGCATGTGAATCGTGAGTCATCCTGTTTTTTGAAAAGACGTTCTCTGTACATGCTGTACGTTTGTACGTGGTCAGATATCGACTGGCTTAATCTTTCAACTTTATTATAATTAAATCCAGATCTATCCCACTATAAATCCATGTCGCTGCTTTTCTAAATCTATTTAAAGTTATCGGAGTAATTTTTTTAAATACAAATTTCTATTTCTCCCCATTTGCACTTGATCGGTTGTAGAACACCAAAATGTTTGCTTTTGATGGTTTATGGTACAAAAAGAAAATCGAAAGCCTATCATTGTTTTGAACTCGCCTGCAATTGTAATCACCCCTATAGAAAAACCATGCTTTGATTTTCTGTAGTGCACGACGCGACAGAAACTAGTCTAAATCATCATCTCATTAAGACAGCTATTCGGCTTATTCACTTCAGGTGTGATCTAATACATGGTAAGCATTCCAAATATGCAAAAAAACATTGGTTCGAAAAAAAAAATTGGGGGCACCTCTTTCTGGAAAGTCCTTGTGTCTCTTTTAAGGGACAGGAGGAGATTTTTTTCAGAATGTTTTGAAGGTTTATTGCACAAACAAATAACAAAGAAAACCAAAACTGTTTTGAACTTGCCCGCTATCGTAATCATCCTATTACTATCATTACATGACCTCGGTTGTGATCTAAATACATTGATTTCATTTCATGCAAAAAAAATGGGTTCGAAAGAAATTGGAGGTACTTCATTCTGGAAATGTCCCTGTGTCTCTTTAGAGCAAAATTAAGAAGGTCATTTACATTCCCAGGAAATTTTGATATTTGGAGGGAAATTTTGGTCTTTAAAGAGACATGAGGAGATTTTCCAGAAAGAAGCGCCCCCAATTTTTCTCGAACCCCGGTTTTTTACATATTTGGAATATTTACCAATGATGTATTAGATCACACCTGAAGTGAATAAGCCGAATACGCCGTCTTATGTAATAAGATGATGATTTAAAGTTTCTGTCGTGCACGACAGAAAGTCAAAGCATGGTTTTCTATGGGGAAACGATTACGATAGCAGGCAAGTTCAAAACAAGGTTTGCGGTTTTCTTTTGCACCAGTTTGTCCAATAAACCTTTGAAACATTCTCGATAGGTGGTCTACAACCGATCCAGTGAAATTTGAGAGAAATTTGTATCCTAAAAAAATCTCCTCCTGTCACTTTAAAGGTGCAACAAGAGATTTCACATATCAGGTGTCCCTAAAAAAATCAAAAACTGCTGATTTTTGCCCTGATGTAAAGCTTTCCATCAAAAAAAATGCCCATCTGAAAGGATTAAGCTGAGAAATGTTTCTTTGGTACAAAAATTGTGAAATTTTTAATTTCATATAGGAGCAAATACGAAATTCAGCCTATGTTTTATATTGAAATATAAGCAAATCAAAATCACCTTTTTTCTCTCTTTTAAGACATTTCTGTAGCCAAATATAAGGTAAGAACTCTATTGAGTGTCTAATCTATATGAAATTAATATTATGACACAATATCTGGGTGCCTCAAAAATCTCTTGTTGCACCTTTAAAGAAATACATAGAAATAGTAGGAAATTTTCTCATTCTGGAGGGAAATTTTGCCATCTTGGAGGGAAATTTTGATTGTTTCTGGGATAGGATATTCACTGGATTTCCAGGATTGGATATTCACTAGAATTCACATGGTATAAAATCTTCAGAATTATGATGATCAGGCCCGTACGCAAAAGGGGAAAAAGGTCCAATTTTTGTTGATTTTTTTGATAAAAAGGTCCAAAATTTAGAGAAAATATGACAAAAAGTCCACTTTTTGGTGATGAGATGTTCAAAACGTCCAAATATGGACCATTTTAGGGGGTTAGGTCCATTTTTCCAAAAAAAAGTCCACTTTTTCGAAGACCCGCATCCCCCGTAAAAAACCTGCGTATGCAGGGGCGGATCCAGATTTGAAAAATCAAATTACCGGTTGGCTGTGAAAGTGCTGAAACTGTCCAAAAATGGTCAAAATGTGGCATGATTTTTACAAGATTTTGCAGAAATTACCGGGAAAGGCGCGGCCCCCTACGCCACTCCCTGGATCGAGGCCTGCGTATGGCCCTGATGATGATGTCACTCAAAAAGTTTGAATTGGTAAGGAAAGCTTGTCAACTTAACCCTTTGCAGTTGTGTTCCCATTTCAACAGTGTTACGCTGATGCTTTTGAAATACAAGACTTCCATATTCAAAGTAAAATAAACATCCAAATCATGGCCTTAACATCATTGTGTGATGTCGTTTATCCGGGCGTTTATCTGCTGTAGCTTACTGAATATTTCCTGGTTCTGGGCAGAATGAAAAAATCTTGATGTCCAATTCCAGTGCAGTGTCCGATTTAGGAAATTAAAGTTACATGCATAATTAGAACTTTTCCTGGAAAATAGGCTGAATTGCACAAAAATTTACATGCACAGACAAAATTTTACATGCACAGGGCCAATGTTACATGCATTTGTGCATGTAAAACCCCTCTAAATCGAACACTGTTCCAGTGTAATATTTGGCACTTGTACCAACACTGGTCAAAACGTCTTTACCTCACAATATCATGTGGCGGTACTTTTTATACAAGATATTGCACGGGGGGGGGGTCATCCTTGTTATATTTTATAGCCTTGAACTAACTCTTGCATAATCACAGAAATTCACAAGGACATAGATCATATATCGGGTGATGACTCGCATTGTTTATGTGTATAGTGCCCTCGCTTGTATAGTAACACAGTGTTTTTTGAGTCAATTCCACAATGCAATGAAATTTCACCTCAATAGGGTCATTTGATCCCATAAAAATCCTATTCTTAACACATAAAAACCTGACTTTCACGCTCATTTTAGCCCACAAAGCGTTAGTACTAGGGAATTTTTAGTATGATTATGAAATATCTTGTGGTTCTTAAAGGTGCATTAACGTGATTCCAGCACCCTCTGTTTTATATGCCCATATAAATTATGCAGTCATGAAATTGAGTGACACTTTGGTGACTCCAGAGTCACTATCTAGAGTCCATATGAAATCTTAATTGGGGATTAGAGTCACTATGACACCTTGGTGACTCTAGAGTTGCTATATGATGCCCAGGTGTGCCTATTCTTCCGTTATTCATCCCTGAGGTACAATGTAGGGGAATATGGTTTGTCTCTATGGTCATTTGGGGAAGAATTTGATGCTTGGAACCAATGTTAAATCTTGATGATGAATTGGGATACAAATGTGGCAATTCTGATATTCTGGAAAAATAGACACCATTGAGCCAAGGCTTGGGTACATGGTGGGAAAAAGTGGGGAATCTAGGAAGCCCCTTCCTCGGAAATTTGACCATTTGGAGGGAAATTTGGACTTTTCAGACAAAGAAATACATAAAAAATAGTAGGAAATCTATGTGAAATGTGACTCTTCCCGGGAAATATGCATTCTTTCCTGCCGTGCTTGGGTACTCTATAATCACTGTATGACACCTTGGCGGCTCCAATAACACACAGTGACGGTAGATTCACTATAACACCTTAGAGTGTAAATCTATACTATGGCATTAGAGGTGCTATACTCAGTATTAACGGAGGCAATCGGAACAATTTAATTTCATCGTATTACGTCGTTCCCCTTTGTTTCTAGAGACTATTTTTCCATAGATGTACCAACAATTTATTTGATTTCATTCATTAGACCCTAATATGAATTTTGAAAATTTCTGAGTTGAAATAGTTCAGCGTACTTTTGAAATGGTCCATGTTGTATGTACATATAAATTTATATTACGTGAAATTTTTGTATTTTTCCTTTGATTAATAAAAGCTATATTCATTTTGTGTGTCGCCTGCCCTAATCAGGAAGACCACAGGGAACACTTTGTCCACTGTAGTGGTCTGTTGTTTTGTTGATGGTCTGTTGTGTTGTTGTTTGTTGATGTCGTTGTGAAAAAGGGTAACATTTGGCCTGTATTCCTCATACTTATGGATTTAAACCAAACTCTGGTCGCGGTCCAACATGGCATCCCCACTTTTGAATGAGGTCACATTAAAAAAAAAAAAAAAAAAAGGTCAAGGTCAAAGGTCATGTTAAGGTCACTTGTAATAGGCTGAACATGTAAAATTGAACCTCATTTGAAAAGTTGACGTTCAATGGAACCAAACTTCATCATATTCACATGGGGTCCTCATTTGTTGATGAGGTCAAAGTCGCATACCAGTCAAAGTCCATGTGAGTCAAGTGTAAACATAAGCTTAAAATTGTAAATTGACCTCATTTGAAGTTGAAGTGAATTGGAACCACCTTGATAGTGTCAAGATCACATATCAAGTCAGGTCAAGGTCAGTGCTCGGCTACATCACTAGACCGACTACTGCAGGCCTACACAAGCGGTGCCGAGGACGATGTAATTTTTTTCAAATTAAAGGTGATCCTCATTGCTCGAGTGGCATATATTAGCTATATATCAATGGAAAGCTATTTAGAACGATTTTATATTAACTGTGTCATATTTATGCTATTCACAATTGGGTGACAGGAGCCAAAATGAAAATCACTTTCTAGCACATCCCTTCAGCGAAGTCATATATTATTGACTTGGGCCGCTGGAGGTGGTGAACCGTCACCGATGTGTACCGTCGATGCAGTAAACAAAATCACATTCATTTGTATCCTCGCTTCTGCGCTTTGAAGACTTACCATTATTTCTCTATAATTTTAGCGCACTAATCAGAATTATGATCAATACAGATACAGATAACTGTCCGTTGAGTTATCGGTTGATTTGATTGGCTGATCCCACTCATTCACCAGAGAATTCGGTTGAGTCGGTCGGCATTGTAAACATATTTAATTCCTTGCTTCTAGTATGCTTGTCAATTTATTATTGTGAACAAATTGTCGCTAGAAATCCAGACATTCTACCGCCAGATGTTCCTTTCGATGAACCAAGACTTTACCGGAAAGGCCATAGCAAAGCCAAAAGCGATTCATCACCCTAACGCGGCGGCCGAGAGAACGAAGGCACGAAACCGTTGGTACCGGGTGCGGGAATGCTTTTCGTTGCATCTGGGCCCGTCAACAACTATTTTTGGTGCGCGCAATGACTCGCATTGCGTTTCATTTATGGGCCGTCTTACGATAAATGACGCGTGTTTTTCAGTTGCACCTGGGCCCGCTTCCCGGACAAGTGACGCGATGTGTTTTTCGTTGCATCTGGGCGGTCTTACCGGAAAATGACTCGATGTTTTTTCCGTTGCATCTGGGCCGTATTGACTGGAAATGAATGCTATGCTTTTCGCTTCATTGGTGGCCGTCTTGCCCGCAGAAGGCGCAATGCTTCTTTTCATCAGGCGGTGACACTGTACCAATGCCCATAGACAATTCGATTTCGAGATGGTGATAGCGCCACATTTTCGATAGCTTTGGGTTAATTATGCATAAACGTCTCAGACGTAAACCTGAGCATAACGTAGCATAATAGCGCCTCTCACGACCTAGATTAGCTAATAGCGCCACTCACTACGGGCGAAACTATAAGCTAAATTTCAATGCAGATCAGTGTGCTCCAATTATTTATTTATTTCTTTGATTTAATTTATTTACCCTGTTTTTGTTGCAGCATTTTTACGCGATGTTTTTCGTTGCACCTGGGCCGTCTTCCGGTAAATGGGCGCGATGTTTTTCGGTGCACCTGCCCGTCTTTCCGGTAAATGGCGCGATGTTTTTCGTTGCATTTGGCCGCTCCGAAATGGCGGGATGTGTTTTCTCGTTGATTCTTGGCCGCTAATGACTTTACGCTACTAATGCCTGTGCCGGGAAATACGGCGGATGCCAATGAAACGCAACTTTTGGCTCTTCTTGCATCTTGGGCCGTTAAAATAAAAATAGACTTGCTTTTCCTTGCAATTTGGGCCGTCGCCGCAAACGACCCGGTCCTGGTTGGGGTTAATAAAAAGGTTTACTAACCTAAGTGAGTGACTGTTCCCGGTCTGAGAAAGCAGATTAAGATATCCACTGTTACTCCCCCTGATAGGCCTATACGCTTCATGCAACCCATCGATTTGTTTGCATAAGAGGGTTAACGTAAATCAATGGAAGAGCCGTGTCTTTATCAGCACATCTGTAGTTTTTAAGACCATCACACATGCTCCAGGGGCAGATCTCCCTCACTAACCTTATTAAGGCCAGCTATTTATTTTCTTATTTTTTTTGCCTAGAATTTTCCTCTAACCCTCTGCCTCTAACCTGAAAAAAAATGACATTTTTATATATGTTAAAGAAACAGAGCGAGATGCGCTACGTCTATTGGGTCACCTCATTAAATAGCTACGCTCTGGAACGGTTGCCGACAACCTATACTCCAGGAGGCATGAGTGGTGTGTCAAATCTCAACACTTGCGTGTAAACCACAAGCTTTGCCTGAGCTCTTCTTTCTACTCATGATGCACCGTAAGCGATGGGAATTCAAGCTATTTTTTCACATTCTTGCACACTTATGAAGCCTGGAATTATAATTCCCATCTACAGAGATTAAGTAAACTATTCAAACCAACATTATCACTATATTGCGCAATTCATCACAGGAGAAGAGGAGCGATTTGGGGTTCCTTTACATTGGAAGATGCTTTGCCCTCAAGACTTTTGCAATCAGCCTATGTCACACAAATTAACCACGGGCAGAGAAAGAAAGCTTGAGCGTATTTTTTTGGTCGTAAAATCGCAACGAAATATAGGGTTTAGTTTTTGGTTTTAGAGCGGCTATAATTAACGATTTTTTTTTTTGAAAAGATATTGTTGTCATCCTGAGCAAAGCTTTTTCGAGGGTATAACTTAAAATATGCCGTCCGAGCACGCATGAGGATCACCTTTAAGGTTTATATTTGATTTATTTATCTTTTAGCAACAGTAAAACCCCTAAATTATCTTAAAATTACATTATTTTTTTTCTAGCCGTGTGTTTTGGGGGGGGGGTTATTTTCATTTTTGTGTTTACCTTAAAAGGGGGGATGAATGATCATGGGGCCACACCCTAGCCACTCAGTTATTTGCTGATGTCTACCTGCTCCCCTGTCCGAAATACTTCCAAAGTCTTTGTCTGTTTTATTTCAGAAGTAAAGATCGTTCCCCGTGTCCCCCAGTGACATCAACCCCTATGAGAAGTTACAAGCCCTGATATCACCTTGTGCTTCTCAGTAAGTCTGAATCGAGGAAAGCCTTTGATTAAAACAACAGGGCGTAACTTACTCAGAATACTTTTCGAAACACACATAATGGCAAGGTTATTCTTAAAGAGATCTATCTAACATGTTCATTGTTTTGCAACCGGGCTGGAGTTACCTTTTCCAGGCAAGGCAAAAATCAGGTCCCCCGACGGATTTGAAGTAACCCATTTCCTTCCTCCCTCACCTACCCATTTAACAAAATTTTGCATAGTCCTGGGCCTCTACAGTTACTAAGACATAGATTTATTAGTAAAGAATGAATGCAACAGCCTGTAGGAAAAATGGAAACAGTACCAGTACCAACTATGACATCAGCCATATCCGCCACCCCCTGATGTGTGTGTTAGACGTGTTGGTGCAATTGTCAATCTTGAATGATTTTTTTTTTGGGTTTCCTAGTTGGTGTTTATTTTACCTTTTGATGTAGAGCCCCCTGACATTGGGGTCCCCCGGCCGAGGCCCCAACCTGCTAATCATGGGGTACATCGGGCCTGTTCAGTTGACCACAGTAACTTCGAAAGCAAGTGAGATAAATTTGTTCCAGATGTTGTGATGCAACAGACAATCAACCATTGGACTAGGTTCGAGTGAATTACATTTTTCTTCCGTGATCGGTAGTTGAGGAGAGTCATGTTGGATGGGGTGGGAATTGTGGTTGACGGGGTGGGAGTGGGTGGCTCACAGAGTGGGAATCAGCGTTTGGATTCAGTTGGTAAATTGATAGTTTATGAGGTGATGGAATCGTGGTGATGAGGTAGTGACGTCGGTGATTGATGGGGTGGTGGATTTGTTGGTTTGACGACTGGTAAGCTAATTGAGAGTTTTCCTGTAAAACCTGACCCATCTGGACACACTTTTTTTCTGACACACTATGAATTCAGAAACCCTTACAGAATAAGCACAAGGTTATTCTGTTAAGTTTCCAGATTTATAAGTGTGTCAAAAAAAAGTTTGTCATATTGGTCAGTTCAAACTCCCGGGTTAATTGGGCCTATTGATTGGCAACTGGTCCATGTGGTTGGGTTACAGGCGGTAAGAGTCAGTGGTTGATGGAGTAGTGAAGTCAGGGACAGGGTAACAATGAACACAAGATAATGATCAGATATCACCCTTTAAGAAGCCATTTTAATTTTTCTCTTGCAGACGATCCTGATGAGACATCAAGGCCATTTTGAGGAGTACGGCCACTGTTCGTCTGACGGTTAACTACGTGAATACAAGGGAAAAAAAATTATTAAACCTAGGAGGAGATTTTATAATCATAACTGAGATTAGATTGTGATGCTATTTTTGGTTGGGGTTTGATGCGGTAAGAAATTGCGGACAAAGATATGATCACATGGCACCTTTAAGAATCCCTTTTATTTATTTTCTTCATACGAGCCTGATTAATGGCATCCAAGGCCATTTTGCGGAGTCCGGCCCCGGTTTTTCGTCTGATGTACGCTATGATATATAATGTTAAATGCCTTTATATGGCGCTCCTACAACAACACGCCTAAAAGTGATGGCACATGATTACAAAAAAAAGCAATATACCAGGAGATTAAAATAAGGAGATGACACTTGTTGACGAACATGTCCCTGGACCTTGGATTACAGGGGCGCTATCAGCTCTGGTAGATTTTAAGGGTGAGCCCCGGCACTGAAAGTCCAGCAAAACTCGGGGATAGCGATAATCTTGTTGACTATATGGACTTAAAACGTAAAATTGGTGTTATTGAAAGCTGTATCTGAATTGCTATAATAGAATATCGTTTAATTACGTTCTTTTTACACAATGGTAGGGACTAACTTTCCACGGGATTTGTCAATTGAAGGACCCTATGTGTAGACTCCAAGGGTCTGTAGCAAATATATAACCTTGATTAAAATAGACATGACAAGATTTTGTTAAAAAAAAAAAAGGGCTAAATTTTGATACTAAACATACCAAATTCGACCGTGAAATAACTGTAATAGGCGCATGTTGAAAAACAAAATAATTAAATTGTGAACATTCATGGGGAACCCCTTAAACTGGATGACTTGTGCTATTGATGCCGCTATATATAGCCGGTCTTGCAATGCGAAGTTCAATACTATCAGGTTACAAACGTGAACACGTAACTCTCTACCGTGAGGTAATAAATACAGGAGGACGCATAATTTCGTTGGTATCACGAACTTTCGTATGTTGCCATAGCCAGATGAGGGGAAAGGAGCAAAAGACGACAGGCCTAAAGTGTCAACCCCCTGACTATACTCCATTTACCTTCCTTGCGCAGTGATGTTCACACTTTTTGTTTTGCGTTATCTTTTCGCACTGGCCTTAAACGGCGATCATGCTACGTCAGCGATTTTGAATCAATGCTCCGAGTTAAATGCTGCTCTTAAACACTATTACACACTGCAGAAAGCATCACTAACTCGAAAATATAAAAGAACTTATAAAATGGGATTTCTGAAGATCATAATTTCGCCAAAATTACAACACCGAATAAATTGATTAATTTTGTAGTGTAACAAAGAGAAAGTCCAGCTGTCAGTATTTGTGTAAAATGACAATATTCACATCTCAAACTACTGCACTGGATGGCAATTGAAGGAAATGCTAATGCTTAATGCCCGCATTGAAGAAATAGGTAGCCACCGTCACCGTGTTTTAAAATTATAAACATTCTTTGGTCGTCTCCAAACGTACTTGCACCGTGACCTGTTTGGTACGGGAAAGGTTACATCATTCTATGCAATGAGTGAATATTATAAATGGTACAAGCCATATGGAATCATGGAATATATGAAAAAAATGTACATTTTTTTTTTTAAATAATATTTAAATAAGTACGCACTGCGCGGGAAAAGATGGTTACGGCTTTTGTGCTGGCGTTCGGCGTCTAAAGTTATATTAGAAGTCTGTGGTTTTGAAGGTGATGTTCTTTTAGGTCTGTTAAAGATTTTGGGCTGATACACTGTACTATTTAGCATTAAATCTGAACAACCTTTACCACTTTCACTCCCTTTTTTTTTTAGGTGGACAACACTGTGGTACCACAGAAGAAGAAATGCAATCTAGGTAAAATAATACATAAAATAAAATTGCCTATTTTAAAAACATTTGTAGGGCTAAAATTGGGGCTAAAATACCTAAATACCATGAATCCTGTGTATACAACTGCTTTTAAGGTTTTCTAATATTGTAGTACTTAAGTGTCAGGTCATATTGTAGTACTACGTGCGGGTCTGAGATGTAGTACTAAGTGTCAGTCATATTGTAGTACGAAGTGTCAGGTCCTTATGTAGTACTAAGTGTCAGGTCATATTGTAGTACTAAGTGTCCGTGTCTTTATTGTAGTACTAAGTGTCAGGTCATAATTGTAGTACTAAGTTTCAGTTCTTATTGTAGTACTAAGTGTCAGGTCAGATTGAGTACGAGTGTCAGGTCAATATTGTAGTACTTAAATTGTCCAGGGTCTTATTGTAGTACTAGTGTCAGGTCTTATTGTAGTACTAAGTGTCAGGTCTTATGTATTACTAAGTGTCAGGTCATTTGTAGTACTAGTGTCAGGTCTTATTGTAGTACTAAGTTGTCAGGTCCTTATTGTAGTACTAAGTGTCAAGGTCTTATTGAGTAACAAGTGTCAGGTCATTTGTAGTACTAGTGTCAGGTCATAATTGTAGTACTAAGTGTCAGGTCAATGTCATTTGGGTACTTAAGTGTCGGTCATATTGTAGTACTAAGTTGTATGTTCTTATTTTAGTACTAGTGTCAGTCAGGTTTCCTTTTGAGAGCCTGCTACTGATATCCGGGTAACCAGTACTACCTGTCCCGTGGCCGAGTTGTCGGCGGCTAACCCGACCGTCAACCACCCCATCGGTTTTCTAAGGAAATCTTATAAGGAGGGTAGCTGGTAGCTGGTTACCCTGTAGAATGAAAAAGAAGATCTACCTACAAGGCGTCAGCTCTGGAGCTAATGCGGGCCTTCCAGCACATGCTGCCTTGTCAGGTGGGCATAGTTACCCAAATGCTAGGCCCACCGCCTAGTTGCAACCGGTCAATTATCTTTTGCTCCAATAAAATCCTCACACAGCAGTATTGCTGAAGGCTAGGTGTATCCGTTCACCCCCGTTAGCGGTGACAAAACCGATTTAAAACATGGTTTAATTTTTTACCAAATATGGCAGTGCGTAACACATGATAATGAGCATGAACAGTTGTGTTTTTTTAATGTACTTTTCTACATCTCAAGTCTGTCTATATTTACTACTTGTACTTTTTCTCCGACAAGTTTCAGCAGATGCTGGTTACCCATCTTCTGATTATGAGACAAGTTTGCAGAGCTCTGAGGTTAAAGACTTAGAGCAGCAGCAATTGCACAGCACCAAGATTCCTTGTGTTGAGACCGCTGGTGATGGCTCCTTGAGACCAAGTGAAATCAGTGGTGGTAAAGATCTTAAGTTTGATGTGAAGACTGTCAATGAAGCAGCTGCTCCACATGCTTCTGGTGACTGCCTGCCAAAAGAACCTCAAGCAGGAGGTAGGATGATGTGTTACAATACGACTCAAATGACAAAATTGAGGTGTCGTCAAACGATAGGGTGCTCATCCATAGGTAGCCGTTATTAGGCACTTACTTTAGAATAGATTTATAAATTTGTACATCAATTAAACTCAAAGTTTACTTCCATATCAGAAATAAAGAAAAATATAAGGATTAGAGCAAGACTCGAACCACTACACTAGTGCACCACACACTCCAGCTGGCAGAAGGTCATTGTTGTGTGTTTAATACATAAATTGCACACATGTAACATAACATGATTGATCAAGGGCACCGTTATTGACACATGTCAATTTCACGACTTAATGTAGACTTATACATTTCCCTGTGTAATCCCCTTGCATGCAGGAGTTGGAGTAGAGTTGACATGGTTGTATTTTCACCAAATTGTTAGAAATTTTCCAAAATTATTGCCTTTAGACCAATTAACATCGGCATTTAAATGTATGCAAATGAGTCCAAACGTGCATAGTCTTTATTCAGTGGTTCTCCAGGTATCCTCAAAATATTTTTGAAAGACATCTAAACAAATTATGTGTACTTGATCTGCTTACCATGCATGAGGAAAGCATTTAAGTTTATATATGAACTTTGTTGAAAATAATCTGTACTGAAAATGACAGGAGCTGCCCTTAGAATTAATGAATTAAATCTACTTGCATGGAATGCAGGAATAGCCATTTAAATGAACACCAATTACCATATTGTGACAAAGATCGGTGTACAGTAATTACCTAAATATAATCATTTTCTCTCAGGAAATATATGCGTCATTTGTTAACAAAGTTTCTGCAAAATTATTTTCTTTACACAGTTTCATCAGTGCACAACGACTCGGCTTACAATTCCTTGGCCACTCTGCCATCATTTGAGCATCCTATCGATTTATATTCACCATCTTATGCGACTACACCGGTGGCATTTGCAGCAACTTCAGAAGATGCCAAAGAGCAGCTTTGGATACACCAAATATAACCACACCTTCTGAAGATGGATCTTCTGAAGTATCAGCATCAACAACCACCACCACAGTTTTCAGCTCAGAAGAGGATGGTCTGTTTGCAGGCCTGACCCAGTCACAAGCACTAACAGCCCTAGTCCGAGATGATGATCGATCTACCACTTCAAGTGTTGCTACATTCAGTAGACAGTCAAATGCTAGATATCTCAATCAATGTCCACTTAGCCTCAGGAAGTGATGAAGATGTTCAAGACAAAGATGTACGTGCAGGACCAGGAAAGCCTCTGACCCAGCTCCAGCTGCAACCTCCACAAGAGGATGTCCATCCAGCCTCAGGAAGTGATGAAGATGTTCAAGACAAAGATGTACGTGCAGGACCAGCCCAGCCTCTGACCCAGCTCCAGCTGCAACCTCCGCAAGAGGATGTTGCATCTTCTGCTTCTAGTGTAGCAGTACTGAGCCGGCAGTCAAGTGTTGAGCCTTCTAACATCCAACTCGCAACTGGATGTGTCCATAGTCAAGTAGAAGCTGCATTAACTGGATTGGCCTCCTCACTTGCCCAACATCGTCCCCAAGTTGCACAAGTTCAAGAAGGTGGAGCGACGTCCTCTTCTGGTTCAAGCTTTGCCGTGATCAGCAGGCAGTCTAGTAATGAGTCTTCCTCTAACAATGCTGCCCACTTTGCAAGCTTTGTACTTGGTGATGATGCCTTCACTGGATATCAACTACAGGTAGGATGCACTTAATTTAGTTTAGAACTAAGTTATGGTAACAAAAATGATTTTTCAACATTTTGGCAGCCATTTTAGATTTTTTGTTGGGACATCCAGGGTTTTCACACCTTTTTCATCTTTAACTTTAAAATGGGATCAGTGTGGATAAAGCCATCAATTTAAACAGTGTTTTAAATGATCTGAAACAATGACCTAGGCTAAATATGACCCTCTGTGGAAATGTAGTGCACAAGACACAGTAGCTTAAAATTAGCTTCACTAATTTACCAAGTAGTTTGTAGCGGCACATCGCCATTGCGCAATGGGCGATAAATTGGACTCAAAAGCTGTACCAGGCAGATTCCATGAGCAGCACACAGAACAGGAATGTCAACATATGAACTCAACTTGTCTGCAATAAAAAATGGACAAGACAAAAAGTGTGTGCTTATCTCCAAACATGCAGCCTAAAATTTCCTTTTTAAAGTCAATACAGTGTTACTGATCAGTCAAAATAAGAACAATTTTGCAGAGGGATATTAAACCATTGTCAAGCAATACATCAATAGCAAATCTGTTTATTTCTTTCAATATCCTAGGAAAGCGATGCTGTAGATGGTGATGCTACTAGTAGTAACCCTAGTAATATTTCATCACAAATTGCAGGTATTTCACCCTTTGAGGTAAGCTTACTACATATTGGGTATTTATATTTTTAAATTCTTATTCAGGGTAGAGCCTATATTAAAATTAGATTTTTGCATATCTGTAACAAATATAGGTATCCTAACATGCCCATTGAGTAAGACCAAAAGCAATATAAGGAAAAAATAAGATATTTTAGTCATTACTGTCCGTACGGACACTATTACAGCACGTAATTGAATGGCGATTCATATCTTTGAACACTGCTGTTTTTTCCCCTTTTTGCCAATTTTTCAGTTAGAAAAGACAACTTATGAGAATTCCTACTGACTTATTCCAATTCAGTTTTTAACTATTCCTGCAAATTATAAATATTTTGAAGCTGTTGGGTGGATCACTGATAGTGGTCTTTAACTTCAGTATATCGGTTTGGCCAATTATAAAATCCTACTGTTAGAGAGTAAATACACACTAATTTTCCCCGAGGTACTGCTACAGGCCATCACCCCGAACCCGAAGGGTGAGGGGTGATAGGCCCGTATCCGTACCAAGGGAAAATAGGGGTGCCCTTATTTCCCGATATCAACCCAGTATATTTGTTTTCTTACACCTCACTGTGACTCTTGGGACGAGTTGTAGGAAAACAGTTTAATCTATTTTCCCTATGGAAATAGCTCGCGTAATAGGATAGCCAATGAAAATAGCACGATTAGTTTCATTGAATTTCAAGAGGTGTAATACCTACATGTTTTAATACACCTCATGAATATTCATGAACAAATCGTGTTCTTTCATTGGCTGATTCCTGTTACAAGTGCTATCTCCTCTCCATATAATTATAATATAAATATATTTGTGGCTTATATCTTTGGATTATATGTTATATGTCAGCAATGAGTATGTGTAAATATCTCCCCATGTAAAAATTGAGGGTGCTCTTCCCACCCTTTCCACCAAATCTCTGAATGTCCATTTAAAACATCTTCAAATCTTCATTGTGTTTCTATTAGCTATTAGAATAAGAAATTTCTTTCTTTTATCCTGCAGATCTCAAGGCCTATTCTACAAAGATATGGTCAACCTATGTATCCACCATCAAACAATCACTGGTCTGCACTTGTAGATCATGTCCAATTTCAGGTAAGATCCTAGTAACAAAGCATAAAGCAAGAATCTATGCCTGTTCTCTGGCAGAGAAGTGAGGATGTTTCATTGTAGACCACATGTTGGAAAAGAAGCTAGCTACAGACAGTTTTTTAGTAATGACATATGGCTTATGGCCATTGTTAATAAAGGCACTTGATTCTATCTTTGCTGAGATAGCATACATACATACAGACATTGTGTCCAGTAGCTGGTCAGTTGCAACATGTGATACCTGAATGATATTCTCTTCTTTGATTTCTTTCGTGCATCAAATCATCATTTCAATGATGTCATGATGTATGACTAGAGATGCTACAAATGTCAAATTTATGCTGGTATTCGGCCAAGCTGATCTAAAAAAATAGGCTCCTGAGAAAGTCTAATTAATGACAAGCAGATCTTACCAGTTCAGTTCTACTCCCCAGCAATGCATGCATTAGCATAGTTTATGTTGCACAATCAGATTGGTACTAACTAACATTTCTAACTTTAAGGGCTTACTGTATTTTGCGAAACGAAACAGAACCCCCATTTGATTACACGCTTTATTCCGTTATGCACGTTATGCATGCATGACGGAATAAAGCGTGTAATCCAATGGGAGTTCCGTTTTGTTTCGTTTAGTTTCGCAAAATACAGTAAGCCACTTCTAAGTGTACTATACTTAATAAACTTCGAAGTACAAAGTAAATTAATCGATGCTCTGCGCAGCATTATCGCGCCTTACTACAAAATGCGCTTATACACTCTTAGATACAGTCTAAATCGCGCACGTTGAAGACACAGCACGTGGTGTAAGAACAACACGAATTTCTTACACTGATACACAAAATACTGGTCATATAAGTTGACAAATACCAGGCATTCCTTGTGAGACTGGTGTGGGAGTTTATTGATTACTTTAATTGTACTTCTAGGTTTACAGAGTATACATTCACACGCGTATCCAGGAATCCGTTTCCCCGGTGTGCGGAGCAAGGATATTAGCCCAAAACTGCCAGTGCCTGATTAGAATGTTTTTCCTTAGAACTCCCAGGTGCGTGTGCATGCTCCCATCACACCCCCCACAATTTTGACATGCCATTATATTGTAATTGCACACTTAAAAGAATTAATTTGTCTTTACTTTCAGACAAGAGAGGAGAGACTGGCACAAGCTCAGTCAATCCATGATAAACGACGAGTGGCCAAGGATTACATGAGAACCTTCGCAATCCCTATACATATTCACCGCTCCCATCTCGTTTCAACATTCAGGGATATCCATTCCGATTTACCATACTTCTGGTGGTTCCGCCCACTGTACCGTTACATTGGCGAGGATGGAATAGACTTGGGTGGGGTGACTAAAGATGCCATGGCAACCTACTGGCAGGAGGTTCAAGTAGATTTCCAGAGGGATATCAAAATTACCCTCGTACCAGGTGTATGTAAGGCTAACTGTAAATGTGAGATATACAGTAAGATCTTTGTGCATAGTTTTCTGCTAACAGGGCAGGTACCTAGCTATCTTCATCCACTCTTTGTCTTTGGAATCTTCTGCTCTCCCGAAAACACCACAGCAGACTTACGGCAAAAGTGCAAGCAGTTTTTCATTGATCTTTACCATGATTCCGAGTATTTCCAGGAAAAACTGATTGCTAGCTGTGATTGTGGATTGTTGGAGGAAGACAAAGAGTTGATGGAAGAATTCTTTCAGCAGTTTCAAGTCCCTCTCCCCCAAGATTACTCTGAATTTGCTTCCTTTTTGGAGGAAGTTGTCTTTGAACGGCTGTTCCGTTACCCACCACACTTTGTGGAACTGTGTCGCGAGAAGCTGTTGCAATTCTTTGGTCTCTTGACCTCGTCTGATGCTCAGGACGTTTGGGATAGCTTAGGCCCTACGGGGGAAATGGTGGCGAGGCTCTTGAGGTGTTTAGAAATGCCTCAGTCAGGCTCCAGTGAAAAGAGAACACTGGATTTTCTGAAAATTTGGGTTGAAAGCAGTGAGAATGCTCATCTGATGCAACGATTCTTGAAGTGGGCTACCGGTAGCGGTGCCCTTACAGAACCGTATATCGATGTGCAATTTGATCCGAGTTTTAAACTCCCATTTGTCAGGACATGTATCAACACCATCATCATGCCTACGAGATACACATCTTATGATGCATTTGGAGGCATGATGGTGGAGGCCTTGAATACTGTTGAGAGTCAAATATTCAGCTATTACTGACCCTAAAAGCAACAACATTAAAACTTTAAGTAATGGTTGAAATGGGTAGTAGTAGTTAGCATGAAGAAGAAGTTAGCCTGCAGCAGATATGTGAGACCTTGCTGGATTTCTGGCTTTTTATTATCCCCCTGGCTTGAAAAGCAGAGGGGGATATTGCGAGGGTGCGCATGTCCGTATGTATGTATGTATGTATGTATGTATGTGTATGTATGTGTGTGTTCCGGTTAGGTTTTCGTTTTTTGCGTCTCTTTCGAAAAGTTTACGTCCGATTTAAACCAGACTTGGGGTGAAGGTACAATAGGGGGGTCCTTCATATGTGGATGATGTCAAAGGTCATGGACCAAGGTCAAAGGTCATCTGAGGTCATGTTCCAGTTCCAGTTTGTTTAGGTTTTCGTTTTTTGCGTCTCTTTCGAAAAGTTTACGTCCGATTTAAACCAGACTTGGGGTGAAGGTACAATAGGGGGGTCCTTCATATGTGGATGATGTCAAAGGTCATGGACCAAGGTCAAAGGTCAACTGAGGTCATGTTCCAGTTTGGTTAGTTTTTGTTTTTCTGGTCGTCTTTGAAAAGTTGAAGTCCGATTACAACCTAACTTGGGTCGAAGGTGCAATACGGGTTCCTTCATATGTTGTTGAGGTCAAAGGTCACATACCAAGGTCAAAGGTCATCTGCACTCATTTCCCCTTTGGTTATACTTTCATTTTTCAGAAACTGATACATTTCTAGATATTATTCCATGAGAACAATTTATTGAATTTTGATGCCCTGCAACTGACAACTGTGCCAACTAACCAACTTGTGTATACTGCCATCTTGCCAGGGGGATCACGCAAGTTTACTTGCTGGATTTTTCAAATTACCATTCATTGTGCCATAAATACATTATGTCAATTTTTCTCAGCAACATTATTGATCAACACCATTTGAATATAATCAATAGTTTGTCTTGTTTTGGTTTTTTCGTTTTTAAATATTTTAACTCCTTTTGGTAAGTTGATACTTTATCGGAGAGTGAGCTAGGGAATCTATTTTCACTGCAAACAATGTTTAATTGCTACTTATTTTTGGTCTTTACAGAATGTTATGACTTTAAGATTCATGCCCTTTACAACATCCCTCAAACTGTATCAGATGTGTGTAAAGTTAGGCAACATGCCACTTTACATCTGCACCCACTTATACCTGAAATCTAAAAGGTTGTAGTTTCCTAGGAGTGTATAAGAAAATTTTGTAAATTGAAATTCCATTTTGAAAGTCCTTTTTCCTACATGTACACTTGATGGTGTTTAAAATATGCTGGCCAATGGCGGTAAATACATTATCTCCTATGAAGGTCCACAATGCATCAACTGCACCTGAAATGGAAAGAAACTTCAAGCAAGATTAAAGTTAGTGGGTGTAGGAGTCCAGTGAGGATTTTAAAGATAAAATATTTTGCCTCTAGCCTGCCCAGGTTTGTCGTAGGGCCAAATATTCTTTCTATCTTTACAATCATATTTTCACCAGGTAGCACAATTAACAATAGATAATGGGGAGAGATATATCTGAAGTCGTGTCCACACAAAGGCTGAAACTCGGGAGTGTCAATCGGGGTTTGTGATCGTGTGGACGCATTTGGGGTTTTACACTCCGAAGTTTTATCAAGGGTCTAGCGGGGTTTTATCCCCTAAAAAACTTAGGGGTGAAGCTCAAACTCCGATAACACTCCGGAATGTTTTGGAGTGTCGTGCCGTGTGGACAGCTTCGGTGGATAGTGAGCGGAGGTGACCTCGCAAGGTCAAAATTCCTGTTTGAATATCACGCGGGAAAGTCCACGGCTTCCGGTATGTTGACTTCCGGTCTACACTCCGATATGAGAAGCAGAGAGGGGAATGGTCGGGGGATGATTTCAGAGTTTGGGGCCATTGCGTGGACACAATTTGGAGTGAAGTAAAATAATTGGATTAAGTGTTCACTCCGGAGTTTCAAACCCTTGGAGTTTTGTGACGTGTGAACATGGCTTATAAGTGGGAGGGCCAAATTGGTGACTATAAAAAGCATGGCAAACAATTAAATACTTGTTTTGTCTTTTCAAGGATGGTGGGGCAAAGCTTCTTGCCACTGGTTTGCTAACTATATAGTCTGGGATGAATTAATATACCCAGAGAGGGATAGGAAGCACACACAAATACACCATTCAGGTGTGCCTCGGTCTTATTTTTACAAAAAGAAAGTTAACTATTTTCAGGAAACTTGAATTTAATTTTTCAAACTTAATGCCAAAACAGCACCAGAAATACATCAAAGGAAATAAATAATCAACTTTTGGGGGTTATCATCAACTTTGTAGGACTAGTTTGAAGACAACAGCAGGTGTACAGGTTTCTGAATTCAGCAGCCTTTTACAAATTTTCAGTTTGGAATTGCTAATTAATGACTTTGATTTTAAGAATTACCTGTGACACATAGAAAGATAAACGGGTAAAACAACACAAAGAATATAAAAGCAGTAACTTCTATAAGTATATAACAATATATCAAATTTAACATGCAATATAAAAATGTAGTTCGAGCATACACTAGCCAAGGCACACATGAATATAGATATTTAACACAGAATAGGGAGCTTCATATCCCGCTTAATATATTAGTCCCAGATATAGTGGACATTTGCCTCTAAGAAAGGTAAAAGACATAAATTGCCAAAAATAAAGTAATGAGAGCAGTGTATTAAACAGTCTTGCCTAATTTGTAAATAGTATGTAACCTAAAATAATAAGACTTTTATTGTAAACAGAGTCATAAAATATGTGAGTAAACAAAGGAAGTATATAGCTATCTAATCATGTAACTTATGATAGCTAGGTAAGATACTCGGTGTCAACCCTTTCAACTTAGGTGGTCTTTCAGATGGCTTCTCAAACCATCTCAAAATCACTGACCTAAGACTAGGCTTGTTTGGACTCTCTTGAATGCATTTTGCTTGCTGATTCCAAACATGGTCATAAAATGCATAAACTTTAATTGTGAAGTGACGTTTGGTTCATGTGAATAATTGATCCAATCTGACCAGTGTCTGTAATTACAAAATTGTTTCCCATCACAAATCCCCAACATTGACTATCCATAGAAGCTAAGCTTTTGACTATTTGAAATGATTTTGGCATACTATATTTGATAAGTTGAGGCTTTTTAAGGGCACATTTTTTTTGTTTTGTACTGATACCGTCTCAATTTTAAACCATGCTTACATTGTTTTTTCTGAGTGGATCTGGTTAGGTCACCCATATAGCAAAATGGTAAGTGTCATCAGGTGTTTTGAGTCCCATCCCACAATGCACTAGTTTTTGGAATTTCACCTTAATAAGGCCACATGATCCCACAAAAATCCTATTCTTATGATTATTTTTTTTGTCAAGTCAGCAGCAAGTTATGAATATCTTAATTATATAATATTCATATAAAAATATTTTTATTCTTTTGTAATGTATTATTTTAGATGATATTTTGGGGTATTACTTTAGCATTTTATATGATTTTATGTAATAATTTTATTTATTTATGTAATATGCTGAAATACTTTTAACTTAAGTGTACTTTTCATTTTATGATAATTTGACTTTATGAACTTAATTGGCTAATTAATTATTAATTAAAACGTTTTTTTAACTGACCAAGTGCCATATCTCAAAATGGTGATTTTTTGCGGGATGATTTCTCAAAAAGTATAATAGGTACCACTTTCAAATTGCCCATTAAGAAATCTTCAATATTGGAACTAAAAGCTTGGTTCTCACACCCTGAGGAACATGTTGTTGCTAAGGAAATAAACACAATAATTATAAAATTCCCGAATTTGACCTTTGACCTCTAATTACCCCCAACTACATTCATCAAGATTAAGATGAAGTTCTTGCCTTATTGTTAAATTGGTGCTTTTGTTTTATTCCACTTAAACATACCCCTTTTTTAAGATATCACATTCCAAGGCCCATTTTGTTGAAAATTCACCAAATCCAACATGGTTGCCGTTGCCATGGCAACGGGTCATGTGACTGGGACTTTTATAATTGTTTTTGAAAGGGAAATGTTCAAGGGTTTATATTCAACCTGATAAGTATGCAGACCTATTGAAACGGTGATATTTCAGCATTTAGCGCTTCAGGGCAGGCTACCCGGGGGATTCCACTTAAGTGTGATCCGATCGTGGAACCCAATTGTTCTCTACATAAGCTTGCAAGAAATTAATATGCAACCTGGGGTTGCAACTCGTATGATGTGGATTTAATATTGTTAAAAGTAAAGAAAATGTACTGAAATAGTCTTACGCTAACCTTAACCCATTTGTACAATTTTTTTAAGGAATTGACTGTGACTCAGAGTCGTAAAATATGTGCGTACTCTACTCAGATAAAATATGTATAATTATGAAAATCATCTGGTGAGCGTTTAAGATCTGGCAATATGTGCCTGTGTTGTATATAGTCTGTAACCTGAAATAGGACTTACGTTATACTCTGTATCATAAAATAAAAAAATTACATTAAATTTGTGCAGTTGTTTTCCCTTTTCTGAGGGAGCAGGGCCTGGTGGGACCATCAAGAGATGAAGTGGCCCCAAATGTGGTAGCAACATGCATTTAAAGGCAATATTGGAACTGTAAGATTAAAAGTCAAAAAAGCCACTAGCCACTGAACAATAGATAGCCCAAAGAATAAATAATTTTGTGGTTTCTTCAGTGTGGTCATTGGTTTGTAAGACAACTCATTTTAAATTAAAATATAAACCGATTTTGTGATTTTGGCACTATTGAATCAGTTGTGAAAGTGCTCTCAATTTTTGAAGTGATGGGGATGCAGCCAGAAATCTAGAACTAGGGATCTTTCAGTAAGAGATTTGATGCCTAAAAAGGGTCTTTCTGTATGAAACCCTAAAATGGGAGTTATTCAGGGAAACTTTAAAATTTTTGGGATGTAACTGTGTTGAAATACAACACTGGTACATTTCTGAGAGGAAAACACCAGAAACAAGTCTATTGTAAACAAAAGAATTCTGTTATTTTTTTAAACAGGGTCAATTTGTGAGTGATAAAGAGGTCATAGTGTGACAGCAAAACAAAAAATGGAATCTTTCAATATAAAAAAAGGGGTCAATGTAGTATCTGTACATCCTTGTCTTGCATTTTCTGTGAGTGCCCTGCAGTCATTGTAAATGAGCTTCGCTTTGCAAATAAAATCATATACTTAAAATCGCCAGTTGCCTAACTTGTATTTTATTGGATTTTCCTTGTCTGATTGTTTGAAGTTACAATGTCATGCATGATATTATTGAATTATTGATTAGATTGTAAAATGCGGCTTACGAAATGACGGATGTCTGGATGGATGCCTGTGTGTCTACAAAAAGGTCAATATGGGAGCCATTGCAGCCAGATTCGTGAAAATTGTTAGAGTACAAGCTGCTATAAACTATATCATTCAGGACCCCAGGGTATTCCACAGGGTTTGTTATAGGGTGGACAATGCACATAGTTCAATATATTTGCAACCAAACTTGAGTCAGATACACAATTTGGGAGGTCAAAGGACACATACCAAAGAAAAATGTCACCCGAGGTCAAGTTGAAAAAGTCCTGATGTTGAAAATGTCAATTTTCTGTCATTTGTAAATTTGAATTCCAAATACAATTGCAACCAAACTTCAACGTTTCTCGGAATTGTTATGGACGAGTAGGTTATTGGTCCCCCGCCAACTTTTGTTGGCGAAGGGGGACTATAGAAATGCTAGCCGTCCGTGTGTGTGCGTCCCTCGCGATATCTTTGGAACTAAGCAAGTGTGGATGTCCATCTTTGCAACATAGATGTATCTCAAGTAGGTGGTGGGTGGTATACAAAGTGGGTCATGTGGCATGGGTCAAAGGTCAAATGTGGTCAAAATAATGTCAAATTTGGTCAAAAAAAGGGCTGAATAGCTATAATAAAAATTGTCAACATGATATCTTTTGATTGGAGCAAGTATGGGCGTCCGTCTTCGCACCATAGGTGTCATTCAAGTAGGCGGCGGATGAGTTTGGAGATGTGACATTGGTCAAAGGTCAAATGTGGTCAAAAATAGGAAAAAATGGAGGTAAATTGCTATAAACTTTATAGGTGGGTGTGGTCAACACTCAGTGCTGAAATTTTTGAAGGTCATTCGAAGGTCATAAGGGTCATTTTAAGGTCAAATCACTAAACATGTGGTAGAAGGATGAAAATTGGCAGGTGTGGTCAACATCCAGTGCCAAAACTTTTGAAGGTCATTTCAAGGTCATGAGGGGTCATCCAAGGTCAAATCACTAAACATGTGGTAGGAGGATGAAGATTGGTGGTGTGGTCAACATTCAGTGCCAAAAATTATGACGGTCATTTCAAGGTCATGCGGGGTCATCCAAGGTCAAATCACTAAACGTGGTAGGAGGATGAAAATTGGCGGGTGTGGTCATCATTCAGTGCCAAAACTTTTGAAGCTCATTTCAAGGTCATGAGGGGTCATCCAAGGTCAAATCACTAAATATGTGGTAGGAGGATGAATCTTGGTGGGTGTGCTCAACAGTTTAGTGCCAAAAATTAAGAGGTCATTTTAAGGTCATGTGGGGTCATTCAAGGTCAAATTACTACTCATATAGTAGGAGGATGAAACCTAGTGAATGTGGTCAACATTTAATGCTGAAAGGAGGATGAAACTTGGTGGGTGTGGTCAAGAGTTCAGTGCCAAAAATTTTGGAGGTCATTTCAAGGTCATACAGGGTCATTCAAGGTCAAATTACTAATGTGTTAGGATGATGAAACCTAGTGAATGTGGTCAACATTCAATGCTGAAATTTTTAAAAGGTCATTTGAAGGTCATGCGGGGGTCATTCAGGGTCAAATCACTAAAAATGTGGTAGGAGGATGAAACTTGGTGGGTGTGGTCAACAGTTCAGTGCCAAAATTTTTAGGTCATGTCACGTCAAGGGAGGAGCCTCAGTGGTTAAGAACCACTTATTTCCATCACAATCTTCCCTGAGATCTTAAAATTATGTTGCTTCTTGTTCTTTAGCTACCGCACTGGGCGGGGGACCTTTGTGGTTCGAGAACCGCCTTGTTCAGGGATAGATCACAGGTAATGTTGGAGAAGTTACAGCGTGATAGGGATGAATGGAATGAGGCAGTTCATTTCAGGGTATTATTGATAAAAAGGTACTGCTTCAGCGAGAGAAATGGCTGCACATTCACTGACACAAACGTTGCTCTGAATGAATATGTCACATGGCGATGCTTAAAGGTGCAATGAGAGATTTTGAGGCACCCAGATATTGTGTCATAATAGTAATTTTTGATGGAAAGCTTTACATAAGCGCAAAAATCAGCACTTTCGATTTTTTTAGGGACACCTGATATGTGAAATCACTCGTTGCGCCTTTAATATGTCGACAGTCATTTGGAGACATTTGGCCTCATTGTCCAATGCTTAAAAATAGCTAAAAATGCTGTTTCCACAGAAATGAATGAATTCCACAAGGTCCTTGTTTGTGCATTGTTGCTCCAGCAGTGGGCAGACCAAGAGATGTTCCATTGTCTGTGGTGCTGTTCCACAACCACAGGTAGTGTCCTGATCTGCTTCCAGGTAGCCCCACTTCTGCAAGGAAACCTTAGATTGGCCAATTCTGGTTCTCAATCTGTTGAGATATCGCTATTCAGCCCACGAGTCAGCTCCAGGTGGGAGATGCTTACCAGGTTCAATACCAATAGATGTTACTTGGTTGAAGGCAAGTCTTTCTTTCCACAAGGTGACTCTCTTAAGCTCCCTAGAGACTGTTTCAAGAGGTTGGATTTTGTTTAAGAAACTCTCTCTGGATTTAAGGCGATTGACAGCAGTTATCTGTCCAGACAGGGTGCTTCACATTAGATACTTGGCAGCTACGCTCTTGCATGCTCGCTATGCTACGACATATGTCTGGTGGAGTAATTCCTGCTAGGATGTGTAAGTTTTCCGTTGGTGTTGGACGGAGGCATCCTGTGATAAGCCGGCAGGAGGCATTCAACGCTGAATCAAGCTTCTTGGCATGGGTTGATCTTACAGGGCAAGCATACTCTGCACATGAGTAGCACGGGGCAAGTGCCGCCGATCTTATTGTTATGTGGGCGAGCACCCCATCTTGTGCCAGTGTTATTGTGTGAACATACTTTACTCTTTGTCTTCTCGATGTGGGATAAGAGAGAGTGTGGTCCAAGGTAACTACTAGGTAGACAGGATTATCACAGTGCTCCAGGGGTGTTCCAGACCAGGTAACTTTAAGCTGACGTTTGGCTTCACGGTTGCGTAGATGGAAAGCACACACCTGTGTCTTGGATGGATTTACAAGTAGGTGGTTTTCCTCATAATGAGGAATGAGTTCATCCAAAGCTTTGGAGGAGTAGACTCTCTTCAACAACGTGAAGTCTGAATCTTGTGTGCTAATTCCAAGATCGTCTGCATAATGAAACGACAGGTTACTGCACTCCTAGGTTGGTCGTTGGTAAATATGTTGAACAGGAGAGAGTGGTAGTCCATTCTTGAGGCCTACGCTCTTCTTCGCTTACTGAAGCTGAACAAAGAACATCATGTTTGCCAGCATCCTTTGATAAGCTCAATCATCGGATGTACTTGGTGATTTCCAAATCTTACGGGGTAGGCATCTGTGATTACATTGTCGTAGGCTGATGATGAGGTTGATGAAAAACAACTCCGGTTACCATACCTTTCTCTAACCATCCTCAAGGGTGTGTTGAGTTATGTTGAGTACTTGGCTTGTTGTTGATTTGCTGCCAGAAACCTGCTTGTTTTGGTATGATATATGAGATGTCATCTATCACGTGCGATACGATGGAGCAGGAGACTTCAAAGAGCTGTAGTGTGGCTGAAGAGTGATAGTGGTCTGTAGCTCTTGAGATTGGATGGATCTTTCCCAGGACTTGAGGAGTGCCATAACTGTGCTTTCCTCCAATCTTTGGGAACCTGTGGGAAATAAGGCAGCAATTGTAGATATCCAAGAAGCCATTCTTTGTTATGGCCGAAGTTTTTCAGCCGCCTCAGTTAAGATGTTTTCAATGGCAGTAGGCTTTTCTGGATTCCAATTGTCAAGGTTTGAAGGGACGATTGAAACCAAGGTCGCACTAAACCTCTTACGGTCTAGTTTGATCTTCTTGGACTTCTTGCTGCAATTGACATTTAAAAGCAGTTGGTGGGCAACTTGGTTGGGTGTGTTGTGACATGGCTGACTGTGAGGCATCTGTTGGATCCCCTCAGAGCTTTCGGATGGTATAGACCATGATGCTGTTTGCTGTAGGTCATATCGGTGGATTCAATTAAAGTATGCCAAGTTTTGACCTTTTCCTGGTAGTCCTCTCCGAAACTTCCTCACCTTTAGCAAATGTTTCAGCCGAAAAAGGTCAGCTTCAAACATGGTGATATACGCGTTATCTTCTCTAGCACATTCCTTGGAAATGCCGGAGTATATATTCCACCTCTGGTATGAATCTTCAGGGCAGTTCTGGTTCACTAGTTGGGCAAATTTGTCATAGCTAGGGGTTTTGGAGCAATCTCTTCACGTTCTGATCCAGGTCCCTCAGTGAATCCTTGCCAGTTGCTTTCCTATAGTTAAAGCGACATTTGAAAGGCACTTTGTTTTGTCTTACTGCAGCATTGAATTGGATACCGAGTTGTCGATGTTGACTTTTAGTGGAACAGGATTCAGAACAATCTTGCTACAGCTACACATGTTAGGTCAATACTCAACTGGCGGGTGTTTTTCGGTGTTCCGCGCGGTTTAATTAATTCATTGAGTTTACTCATCGGATTAAGGAGTCAGAAGATGAGCGGATAAATGAACCCGCCTGGAACCGGGCAGATCCGGAAAATGCCCGCCTGTTGAGTATTAGTTGGTCCCTATGAGATTTTTGCTAACAATATCTAGATCACAGTTGTAACCTCCTCGTCCAACTGGCGCTAGAAATGATAGGCGGCAGTTTAGTCGTGAAGGAGACATAGATGTTGACTGTCTATCCATTTTCGACGTTGTCCATCTTTGTTTAGTTCATTGTAGCCCCATTTGGTAACTTGGCTGTTGAAATCACAATGAAGAAGGTGGAGTTTGTTCGAATTCCCAAGGCTGAGTTGAGGGTGCTTGAGTCTACTAGATGGAGGTTGTAGACGGATGTCAGCTTGACAGAGCTAGCTCAATGGTGAGGACTTCGAGTGTTGTTGTCATCAGACATGAGGTTACTTCATTGTGGTGCCTGTTTTTCACACAATAAGCACTTCCATTAGTGGTGACTGTGGTCTCTCGATGGCACTGACCATTCCTGGTACTGGTTTGAGCGTGGTTATCGCTTCCTTTGTGGTTTTCCTACAGCATTAGACATCGCATTGGAGATTGTTACCCATATCAGCAATTATTTTACTTTTTGTCATTAGAAAAAACATCCCATCGTCAAATGACGCTATAGTCAAGCGGCCTTAGAAATGGCCTGCGCTGAGGTCTAAGTCATATATGGGTATACTTCAGAATGATTTTATGGACAAAACAGTGTTTGGTGGTGTAGGCGATTAGTTTCAATGGGTGGAGTTACTGACAGGAGACCACAAGACGGTTATCTACTTCCCTCCTCCACTTCTCTCTACTGCTCCAAGGGTGTACAAAAGAAAAACAAATTAGTCCCACTGGTCACGATTCCAAGCAAATCAGGGTCAAATCCCGGCAGTTTCAATGTTCTTGAGAAACCAGTCCCTCACCTGTTTTACTGGTACAGTCTTGGCTCAAGAGTTCCATCACAAAAGGTAAACATTTTCCGGGCTGCAATTTTCAGTCTTTAGGAGAGACAGAAGTAATGGTGCCAGCACGGAGGATTGTTCTTGCTGTTAGAGATAATTTATTGTTACATTGACTGGTGATGTGAGTTTGCCACTGATGTATGTGGGTTCCTTTTCTGTGTATGTGGGTTCCTTTTCATCGACGGCAAACTACCTAACTACTGCCACTGACTACATTATGAATCTTTACACTGCCTGATAAAATTCATGCTCAACTTTTGCTTATTGGTGATTTTCAACTTACCAGACGTGGACTTCGGAAGCTTTTAATTTTAATCATGGGGTGCTTATGCTGGACCAAGCAAGGCACTGATTGAGATTGCTCTTGATCATAATCGTCTGCAACAAACTAAAGAACCTACTGGACTGGACAACATTTTGGACATACGCTTCATCAAAAGACACTCATTTGTTGTAAATCAAAGGTTGTTAACCCCTGGTATTTAGCGACCATGAAACGGGGGTGAGTTTCCATTAAGCCAAAGGTTGCACATCCTGTCAATTAAGCATAAGCTCTATTTGTATAAAAGGGCTGACTTTGCATCTCTTAAAGCCAAGAAGCTGGCAACTGATTATGTGGATACCAGAAGCTAGTAGAGTCGACTCCTTAGTAAATGAGTTCAACCAGCTGGTACAGCATGCCGTTGATAAACATGTTCTGTCTAAAAATCTTTAAGATGGAAATTGCCTTGGATAGATAATTCAATCAAATATATCCAAGAAAAAGCATCTGTACAAGAAGGCGAGAAAATACTTTATAACGCTTCATCATGGGATAATAATATTAAGCATTTAATATAGCGCTCTACAAAGAACACAGCGCTTTTACAGAAACAATGCAACTTAAAGGCAGCAGCTATACATCGCCAATTGCATCTTTTACACAACGACCGAAACCACATACATTAAACTAGGACAAGGAAGGGGAATTAAGTCCAGTTTTAGAAGCAGGAGGAAACCGGAGTACCCGGAGAAAACCTGCGAGAGCGAGCTTGGACTGGAAACCAATTACACGTAAAGCCTCATGCCCGACCCGGGGATCGAACCTGGGACCTCAGTGGTGTAAAGCGAGGGAAGAACCACTACATCTGTGACGTCATAAGTGGAAGCCTTGAGAGCATCAAAACCAAACTTTTTGGAGTTTTATCAGCAGGTTTATTGGGTATCCACTTTGCCCCCCCCCCGGTTCTTGTGTTAGTTCTGCAAAAGACAAGCAAATGTCTTGATCAACCAATTTGGTTCAGTTTTTACCAAAGAATTTTTGAACAGTTTTCGTAGTATGACCAAGGGGTCGGGTTAGCGCAGTGGGTCTTCCCTCGTTTCGCACCATTGTGGTCCCAGGTTTGACCCTCGGGCGGGCCTGCAATTTCATGTGCGTTTGGTTTCCAGTCCAAACTTGGCCTCGCAGGTTTTCTCCGGGTAATCCGGTTTCCTCCTGCTTCAAAGACTGGGCTTTCTTCCCTAACGTGTATATAATGATGTAAAAGTGAATAGAAATAAAGGATCTTCATGACACTATATGACACAAAAGTGTTGGTGTGTCGTTAAATACTAATATCTCCTCCTCCACTTAGCAGGGAGGTAAATAACATAGAAACTGGGTGGGCCATGGCCCACCCAGTTAATTATTTGGCCCACCCAGTAAATTCAATCTGCCCAATGACCCAAAATGGCCCACCCAATTAATTATTTGACCCACCCAGTAAATTATCTGGCCCAAAAATATATTGATGAAGTTGCAGTATTTCAGTTAAATTAATGAACGTTAGTAAAATAGTCACTGAGCAATTTAAGCAATATCCTGAATAGGCAGTGTGTGTGTCTCTATTATAACAATTATGATATTCAGGATAGATGGAGTGACAGACTTTACTAAAGGCCTATATAAATGAAACTTATCATCTTTAAAGGACACCAAGACAGAAAGGTAATATGTTACATTGTAATGGATTGGAATATGCTGAAATTCCTGCCTGTTGTGTATATAATACACAAAATAATGATCACCTTGTGACTCGGGGCAAGTCTTTTTCTTAATAGCGTATCCACAAGTCATTGGTAATGGCTTGTGGCGGTGTCAGGATTTATTCAACTATAGTGTGCTGATCCGGGGCCGCGTGTATCCATGATACGGACGCTCCTAACATGGCCCGCTAATTAAGGCTGGGGCAAGTAAGCCTGGTGGAATGGAACACTAAATACAAATTGAACAAGTCCAAATAAAAGGAAGTTTGTTTCCAGTATGTAGCTCAAAAACCAAAAACAACAGCACTTTTTGTTTTGTTTTACCAAACATTTAAGTAAATTTGTCCCTGATTACAAATTTAATAGGTGTAAAAACTATTTGGATGCAAGATTAGACATTTACCCAACCACGTGGCTACATTAACTGTACCCAACGGCGGTTAGTTTACCAATGTTTGGGCAAAATTTGCCAAACTTGGTTTACCCCCGTAACATTTTACCCAGCGTTCTAACAGTTGTTACCCAATGTTGCTTTGGGTGTTGATCATCCACAGAATATTTGTGTTGAAGGTCAACCCCGGGAGAATTAATTGGCTGTGTGTGATTGTGAGGTGATGGACGTGCGTGATTAATCGTTCGCAATCTGTCAGTTACATCTGACTAGTAGAATACCAACAAGCCCTTTTCTTTCTTCACCATACACCCAGATAGTGAAAGTTCTCTTCCTGCATTGCGAAACAACCTGTATGCAATGGGTGACAGAATACCTGATGTATAATATTCTCCTACCGCGCATTTGAACGGGGTCTGCTGCTGTTGAAGACAGGCGGAGTATTTAGCACTCACTAGGCATCTTCTTATATAACCTGTAGGTTTGAATTTCTAAAGAAAGAAACTGGCCCTATGGTTTCCGTTCCGAGATACGCCATGGCTGTGATGTGGAGACATGTAAGAAGGAACTTCCCGCATTTTTTAAAAAGCAGCACGTGCAGAGTTCTACGCGAATTTATGGAGAGTTATAAATTCGCGTAGAACGCAGAGGAAAAAAAAACGCTCATGAATATCTGCGCCGCCTCAAAACTCGCAAACGAAATGGGAACGATCGCTAATCTACGAGTTGACTAAAATCGGCTTGCGCGTAATCCATTAGAAACCAAAATCATTAATGCCAACACATGATAGGGCGTAAAATAACGCGAGACGCAGCGACTCTAGTGAAGACGGGAATTTCATCAAAATTCCCCTTAAAAATGACCGTTTTCGGCGGTTTCCAGGAAAACTAATATGGTGACACCCATTTTTTTGATTTTGGTTTTTCAAGTATGCAACTTAGACCTAAAACAATGATGAAAATCAGAAAAACGTTCGGCCCTTTGTTATATTTTTGGGGCTTCGGGCTGTTTAGTATCGGGGCATCGCATTTTTCCCATAGATGTGCGTGGGTAAAGAATGTCAGATTTTGAGAAAAAATGTACTTTTTGAAACTCTTTTTTCTCAAAAACGAATATGGTAACCCATAGTTTTTATTCAGATTTGTTATCAGCACAAATGAATATAATATATATAAAATTTTAAAGAAATTTTGACGGCCATTTAATCATGATGCCAACACCTTAAAGAGAACACTGGACATTTGTAAAATTAGTGCGCCTCACGATTTTCAAAAACCGATATTTTGATGGGTGTAAGCTTTTATTACATTAGCCTCACCTGAAATGATTAAGACTAAATCAGAGTCCTTATGGGAAACAGAACGATTTTATAATGAAGTGCCGGCGACATTATTCAGCACACGATGGGGAAATGGCGTTGACGCAAGAAAAACACGCACGCCGGATGATGTTTCCCAACAGCATGCACCTGTTTGATCGTCGTGACCTTAATGGTTTTAATATTCAATGAGTACGTGTTATGATATTCATGTAATATACACATTTGTTGTTAAGGTTATGGAAAACTTAAAAGAAGCACTATAAAATTATCTGGATGTCTTGTCTTTAACCTATTATTAACATCTCTACCTGTTTTGAGTCAGTGGAGTACCGACGGGGGGGGGGGGGCGGGGGGGGCAGGGGGAAAGTTGCCCCCTCGGGCTCGAAAAAGGGGGCATGATATGGACCACAATATGATTTTTACCCTCTTTTTCGGGTAATTTTCGACCAATTTCAGGCAATAAATATTGGGCAAACTATGAAGTAAATTCGGCGATTTCTACGCGCGCATTTCGTTTCAAGTTAGACTCATTGGAGCAAGCACGGGATGATTTATAATTGCCCCTCTGACTTGGAAAATCTCCCCTCTGGGCTACTGAATCGGGACGACCACTGTTTGGAGTATGTTATTTTTTGTTTAAAAAGGGATTTCTATCTCAATGGCCAGGAACTATATTGAGAGATAAGACATTCTATTTTGTTTCATGAAAAGTTGCCAGTGCCGCTTTAAGGATCATCAGTTAGGAGGGCAGGACAATAAGTAATTTGAAGTCAAAGTAGATAGTGGATTACTAATAACAAGTTGTAGAAAAGAGACATATGTGATTAAATAAATTAATTAATACTTATTGCTTGTGAAATAATATGTATATAAATATTTTTTTTTAATGTTACACTATGCACTACTAAAAATTGTCAAATGAGCAAGTTGTGAACATCAGAAAGCGTGTTGGACAATGAGTGTTTTATTCTTGGCCATTTTCTTGCATTGGTTGGAATTTTGCTTGTCGACTAATCTTGTTGGATATGTGTATAGTAAAAATAACAAAAATTAATTAAACATTGGTGAATACGAATAAAAAGAAATAATTTTAGTAAAAAAAAATGCATTATGTCCTCAATCAAATTTTATTATGAAATAGATTTCTGAAACCAAAGCACACCATGTTCATCCAAATATGAGTTGAAAGGCTTATTTACTACTAAAACCGTAATTTACAATACAATTTATCTGAAATAAAAATGCAAAAACTGTTTTATATAATATGAAAAGGCTTTACCAATTTTGGATTTAAATTATATTTTAAAAGACAAATACTCGTACTACAATTTACAATTACTCCTATTTTGATTGTAGGAAAGTTCTGATACCTTAAACTATTATCTGCTAACTCAAATACTTTTTTCATAAAAAAAATTCATCTTAAAACCTTCTATCTAAAGTTATGACAATACACATGTTTTTGTTAAGCTTTGTGACTTCACATTTGCACCTAAACATGTATGACACCACTTGAAACACTGTGAACATGATGCTGATTTCATAGCGCAGTGATACTCTTAGTTATGCACTCAATCACAATTCTTTAATACAACATTAAAGAGACACAAGGAGATTTTTTTAAATACAAAATTCTCTAAATTTGATTGGTTGTAGAACAACTACCAAGAACATTTGAAAGGTTTATTGAACAAACAAACGGGAAAGAAAACCAAAAACATTATTTTGAACTTGGTATTATGAGAGAAGCATACTATATATGTTTTTATACATAAAAACAGAGTTTGGGCTTATTCACTTCATTGGTAAGCATTCTAAATATGTAAAAACAAGTTTTGAAAAAATGGAGTGCATTTTTCTGGAAATGTCATCGTGTCTCTTGATGTTGTATATAGGTATACCTGCAGTAAATCTTGTTACAGAAAATATAAAAGTTTAATGAAATAATCCATTGTTGACACTATAAGCTTTTCGTTGTTGTTTTGTTTAGGCCTATATAAATAGCAAACTTGTTGAGTAATTCTGGAAAATAAAATTGGCCCACCCAGTAAATTATTTTTCCCTACTTTTTGGGTCAATTAATTAAAGTTGGCCCACCCAGTAAATTATTCTTATTTACCTCACTGCCACTTAGTATGACAAACTCTTCAATACACGTCATGCCCGACACGTCATCAACACAAGTGGAAAAGTTGTTGAATGAGGTCAAACTTGGTAACGCTTTGGTTCCTGACTCCAGATCTACTAAAGATGTTGAAGGAGTTGATGATTCTCTCGCCCCCAATACTGCAATAGGTATATGCGAGCCTGGTGATGCTTAATGTTACTCCGGACGGTTGTTGAAAAGGGGGACAGACAAAACCGGGGCCAATTCTTTGAAATCGATACGCGTGCAGTTATTAGAACACATATTCATAATAAAAGTAATGGACCGCTTGATAAGCATCGTATCTTGGTGGAGGTTTTAACCAACGGCATTGCACAAGGACGCTCATACGACACCCCAGTTAAGCGCTGTGTTAGCCGCCTTAATTGGCGACCTTGTCGGAAGGTGGGATGGTGGTAAAGGCCAAGTGGGACCGATTATTATGGACTCAGCAGGCATTGACTCAGTACCTTACCAGCGTTTTTGGATGGATAACACCACGAGATGAATGTATTTTCTACGAAACCGCTCTTGAAGAGGTTCTTAACCAGGATTAAAGTACTTGGTTTTACCGTTTTAGCTTATATAAAGGGACTGCCTTCAAACATAGAGCAAGGCCTTGCAGACGACTGAGTTCTAACAAAGTGATTTCCACCCAAGCGACTCTGAATCAGCATTTTGTCTGTCCATGCTGGACGAAAGCATCAACATGTTTCCATGCTGGACTTCGGCCTACCCTTCCACGATGGCCTGTAGTGCGGGTTGAGGGGACCCTGGTACCTAGAGTGATGATGATGGTAACAGGATACCCGGGATGGTCCCTACTCTTTTCGATAAGGTCTTCAACTTTTTTTACGTGTTCAGGAAGGACTCCCCTGATACACGGGACCAACAGCTTTAATGACTCCGACCTGAGGCGCCGGCACCCTGCACACCGCACATTTTACCCAATGGGTGGGAGCGAGGAGACATTCCATAATCACACTGCCGTGCACCATGCAATTTCCGACGCTTATAGGTTGATTACTATTTGAGTATGACCAAGTAAAACGACTCTGGGGGGCTCGCAAACCGGGCCCGCTCGATCATCTTATACTCTGCCGACGTTCAGCGCCTTAGACCTCTCGCCTCGACAGAATACAAAAAAGACATGTATATTGGGTTCTGAAGTACTGGCCAAGGTCTTTCAATGCCTCCAGTGTGAGCATGAGAGTTACTCACAAGAAGAAGCCCTCTTCATCACCTGGCGATCCATAGTGGAGGAAGTCAACACCTCCTTACACAGGCGTGTGAAGTAAGTGGGATTTGAAGGGGTCTACCACAGATATTTATCTCAAGAAGGTGAGAGTTGGGTTTGGGAAGAGGAATTATACCTACTAGTCTGCAACAGCCCATACCAAATATATGCTTACATGGTATTGTTCTGCATTGGGGACCCAGCATGAAAACTAATAGTGAAAAACTTATGGAGATGTGGAAAGTTAAGGCATTAGGCCAGAAAAAAATATACTAGTTTCTCGTCCTCGCTCGCATGCGTTTTGGCTGCCGCACTCATCAAAAAAAGTTTTTTTTCTTTTATTAATTTCGTTTTTTTTTTTAAAAACACTGAAAAATACATCGAAAATCAGGAGTAAGTTCAAATTTAGTCGCTAATTGTCTTATGCAGATTATTTATGCGTACTTTCTATATTGTGTTAATTTATTAATTATTTCTGGGTAAGCTTTTTGCCGTTTGGAAAGGACCATCCGCCATCTTGGATCGCAAATTAAAAAAAAACCAAAAAAACTGCCTCCTTCCTCCTTTTCCATAAAGTTTAGGTTCCGAGACACAAGTTTTTTTACTTTGGCCTGATGTTTTAGCAATCTGCACCCGATAAACCTGAAATCTAAAGATCGACGATCGTAGGGGATTATGGGCCAAAAATTTCAGACCAACATTTTGCTTCGTAAGATACAAACGCTGACACAGTGTTCTCGATGTTTTGGTCATTGGTGATATGTATGTATGGGAGGGGGAATATACTAAGTAAGAAAAAGATATGTGGAAAGTTCTTCAGAAGACTCATCGTTTGGTATGTCGGCCTAGAAGTGGTTGATGCTAAATCCATTAGCGTCCCTGATTTAAAAAATGCACTTTGACAAAATCACGGAGCGGACTCCCGCTTGGGTTAGGGGAAAATTGCCCTAGATCTACCAAGAAGAATACGCTATCTTCTTTTTGCAGTGATCGTCGATTTTCTTCTAGTACGTGGATCACTAAATAAAATAGGGGCTTTGGATAAGTATATGAATCCTTTTCAGCGTTTGGGACCCTTTTGGACTACCAGACATCTATATTTTTCAGACAATTGAAGCTGGTATTAAAATTTCAGTGACTTTAGGTAATTATGAGTATTGTAGAAAAAAGGCGAAATTTAAAATTATTTACAAAACGCGAGTCCATGGGACTGAATTAAAAAATTTAAGTTAAATAGAAAAGAGCGCAACTTGAAAATACCTTTCTGTAGAAGATCTAAGTTGTCCAGAAAAATATTTGACTTGATGATTTTCAATGGAAAGCATCTACATCCCAACGCATTAGATAACAGGTTATATATGCGAAAAACGACTCGACTGGACTAATTTGCCAGAAGTTAGCACCGTTTTTTATAGAAAATAGATACTTGAAATACTTGTCTTCAGGGGCATCTAAATGGTCGGGAAAATAGTTAATTTTTTTTATGGCAGATTTCGCAAAAATCGCCGGGGATGTGAAAATATCGGGTCCCTAGCGTCTTATTTCCCCGAAGGGAAAGTTATGAGACAGCCATATTGCCCCAAAATAGGGGTTTCGGGAGACAAATGTGATAATTTTTAAAAAAAGAAATTGGGGGTAGGGTGAAACTTTTGCAAAATCCTTGAGGAAAATGTAAAAACTTCCCATCAAATACAGGGTCTTTTTTCAGCATCCGCCTTAAGCACTCCAAACGCAATCAACGCATGGCGTTTGGCTTGCAACACAGTGATTGCAATACACGCAGCACAACGGGAATTCCCCGCTGCACCGTAACGTCATGCATGACATTACCGAAATGGCGAATGACGAGTCCGACGATGTCACACACACAAATTTGGGTAGAATATGCTCGATCCAAATTGTCTAGATTAAAGTGCATCCGATTTGAGAGTTATTTTTAAAGCGGCAAAACAAATGATGAAACACTTTAAGAAGTTCCAATAGATTGCATGGTTGAAATGGGTGGGGAACCGCCAAACGGTTCGCCTCATTTTAAGCTTTTTACTTTTGCAAATTATTTTCAATTCAGAAAAGATAGCGTATATTATCATCTGAAGAGAGTTTTCATAATACTTGTATGTAAGTTTTAGATTACTATAAATTGTATTTTTAGGGCTTTTGACGGCGCTTTACGTTGAAACCCATCCTGACCTAACCCTTGCTACGCTATAAACTTCAATTTACAGGGTGATCATTGCCACAGCAAACTCTCTTCAAATTAGGTATTTACGGGCAAACAATAACAGGATTTTTAAGGCAGCATATACATTGCAAGTAATTTGTTAAATTCTAGTGGCCGGCTGTCTGCCTGAAAAAGACTGACAGAAATTTCTTGAAAATGGAAAAGAGGAATAACATGTTTGTTTAACCCTTGTCCGCCCCCCCCCCCCAACGGATGATTCCCTGTTAAAAAAAAAAAAAAAAAAAAAAAAAAAAAAAAAAAAAAAAAAAAAAAAAAAAAAAAAAAAAAAAAAAAAAAAAAAAAAAAAAAAAAAAAAAAAAAAAAAAAACAAAGGCGGAAGGGGGGGGGGGGGGGTGCCACCTTCATATACTTTACTGTGTAAAATGCCCATGTTACTTATGATGCTACTGTGACAAGCAAATACTGACAATATTTGTATTTTTTCTTATTTTTTAGAGTAATAACATGACATTGTGTATGCTTACTTTGACAATCCATCATTGCCAAATAAATACCAATTTTGCTTGCATGAATAGCAAAAATGGTTGAAAATCCCTTGATTTTTGAGATTTGTTTACAAATTAGGCCTATGTTATAAATAAGCTCTGTTATGATGTTACTATGACATCATAATTGTTAAAACTTGATATGTTTGTACTTAATTTGAAGGACATATGTAGCTACACACTGATACCAAACAAGATTATGTTTGTCCCTTAATTACAAAAAAAAATCAGGGGTGGTAACCCCCCCCCCCCAATCACCCCCTTGGTCGTAAATGTAGTAGTAGAAAAAACCCTTGGTTGGACGAGGGTTTTAATGAATAAACATTTTTCATCTGCAGGTGAAATTTTAGAAGAGAAAAATGTTCCAGTTTCATTGTAATTTTACTACATAGAAAATAAATCTCAAGCTTGCAATAAACAAGTCAATCTTATTTAAAGGGCGTGTTCCGATCGTATTTGGGACCCCCTGATTTACCCGGAAGTATTATCGATTTTGATATCAGATTAAAGGCCGTATTTTCCTCATTTCGTCCGTTCCTGAAATTTGAGGCCCCGACCATTTTCATCATTCCCGCAAGATATAACAAAAGACCCGCCGTTTTTAAGTGGTTAACCCACTTTATTTGCCAGTGATAGGGTTTTTGCCACATGTCATTTTTGCGTCTACCCTCAACCGCAATTTGTTTCCCACTTTACTTTGATGTGGTGTCATTTGCAAGTGCCACTCCTCATACAAGTAGAAGAACACATACACATAAATCGTAACAACCACCTTGTAATAAATATCTGAATGCATCAAAACAAGTTGTGCTCAATAAATGCATAAGAAAGTTAGGAACATTGTAATGTTACTTTATTTATGGACCTGTGTCTATGGTTGTGTGTGGTGGAGGGCAATTGTTTCCAGCTCTTTTTCTGAGTATGGGGAAACGTGAAATTTTGAGGGCCCACGTGAAATTCTGGGCATTCGCAAAATATCCAATATTCAGAGATTTTTAACACAATTTTGACCCCAAAATTCATTATTTGGTACCAAAATTTGGTGATTTTCGGTTTGGCAAGGTGGAAACTCTGGGGGGGGGGGGGATATTTTTCCCCCCTGCCACTGGAGGGAGTTTCAGGGGTTTTGTTGGGTATCTGAAATTTGATACCCCTTAGCAGGACTGCAAATCTGGAAAAATGTTGGTGTCACTGTGTTTTTGGAAAGGAAAAAATCGCTCCCCCCCCCCCAGTAAGATCTGCATCATGTTGTCAGCAGCTCTCACCAGGGTCCCCCACTTGATTGTGGGGTGGGAAGGATATGGTACAAAGTGAAGACTCTGCTTTCTAATGAACATGGCATATACCTGAATCTAAGATCTCAGTTGTGAGTGTGGGGATAGTCAAATTATTTGCAGATTCAAGTGTCCCTACAGCATTTTTCATGATTGGTGGATTTTGATAGGGGCCTGCCCCTAGTATAGGAGTCCCACAACTAACACTAGTCCCTGTCTATTTGGAATGAGCAAGGGTTCCCGACCAAAATCCCAGAATCCCCCCTTCCCCACTATTGGGGAGAGACAGAGAGTCATATGCTTGGGAAGGATGGGGCTGGAGGGTCTGGGCACCACCATAATTTTAGAGTGGGGGGCCTTGATACCCTTGATCCTGCCATAATCTTAACACTTTACCAAACATCATTTCCCAAAGTTTTCCCCTCCTGCACCCGCCACTTGGTGGCTTGCGTAGGAGGCCTCCCAAGTGGCCCCCCCCCCCCAATCCGGTACATTTCCCCTAAGCCTATGAGAGTGTATGGCCTAATATAATCCCATGTGAAAACTATGGTGGTTTGGAGAAAGAGGATTACATTGACTCCTTGTCAAAAGAGTAGGGGATACTAGTCATACACCCCCAGCTACCTCCATTCTCTATTGTATGCCTCTCTTGCAAGATCACATATTTGTGTGTTCAATTTTTGCCGCCAACCCTTGATTTGTGCTATAGAGATCTGGAGTCAGCATCAAGTCTGGATGGTGACATGTCAGAAGAGAACTTGGGACAAGAGGGGGATGCCTCCTCATTTTCAAGGGGTTGGACGGCAGAAGTCGACAAAGTCAAGGGATACCATAGGGGTCGCGGTTGGCATCACCAGGATGAGAGTCAGTGAGCCGCGGGGGGGGGGGTACTCGACCCAAAATTGTGGTACGCAGGTGTGGCGTCGCCGGGTAAAAAAATCGACGCCTGTTGATAGTGACCAAATTGAACAAAATATGACCCATTTATATAGTTGGTCCCGACATTTCGACCCATTTTTCTTAGTTGGCTTTGAAATTTCGCACCATTTTCATAGTAATCTTCGCAAAATCGGCCCATTTTTCATAGTAACATTTCCGTAAATCGGAAAAATCAACAATTCTCATTGTGATTTTACCGAAAATAAAAAAAAAATTGACCCATTTTCTATAGTAATTGCGACCAAATTTGGAAATGGCACCCATGTATATAGTAGCAATGACCCTCAAAAAATGACGCCACAATATATACATGTTGGAAAATGACCCATTGTTATAGTAGCGGGGTGAAAATGTGACCCATATCGGTGGCACAATGTACCTACCCTTTTCCACGCCACTGAGTACCCCCCCCCCCCCCCCCCCCCCCCGGGTAGTGAAGGTTTATTTTTCATTGCTAAGAGAAGATATCGGTAGCTTTCCCACAATGCATGTTTCCAAGGAGATTTTTGTAAGCAGGTCACTACTGATGTAATGTTTAGAGAGAAACAGAGCTATTAAATACGGTAACATAATATACTGATCACAAATAATAATTTTAAGAATGTTTATCTCTAACGATTCACATGACTACCTAGGTACAAAAATCTCCATTGGAAGTAAAATGCATTGTGGGATGCAACTGAGCACAGTCATTTTTGAAGCTAATTTCGAGCTCAATTGGCTAATTCTTGAAGGCCATTATTCACAGATCTTTGGCCCTGTTCCCTCCTACATAAACCATAAAATACACCTTAAAATTACAATTGATTTTGACAATGTTGTTTTGAGGTGCGTGTTCAATCGTCTTTGGGACCCCCCTGATTTACCTGGAAGTTAGTTCTATTTGATATCTGATGAAGGGGATATTATTCTCAATTTATGGTCCTGAAAAGTTTGAGCCCTTAACATCTATTTTATTCCATAGATATAAACAAAAAAACGCTGTTTTAATAGTCAACTCATATTAGCACAGGTGATTGAATGTGGCTTTGCCATGCATTATTGCTTCCGAGTACTATCAAAACCGCAAGTTGTTTCCCACGGTACTTGATGGTGTTTATGTGGCAAGTACCCAGGCTCTCATCTCAAGTTGAGACACACAATGGACATAAATCGAAAAAGCACCTTTAATAGATTTATTGTTAATGAATATGTTTGTATATTTGAGTTAGGCCACATGTTTTAATTAAATATTTCAAGACCCCAGACATTGTAGAAATCTATGTTTTCTAAGAAAAAGATTGTTTCCTTATTCAATTAAGGTATTTGTTAATTTTGAAGTAGGCTATATATGCATATTGGCTTTGCCAAAAAATTGACAAAGTAGAAAAGAATACTCAAAGTTTTGAAAAGTCATGCTCCCCTAATCCCCCATAGGGAAGCATGCTTCCAATTTCTCTCAAGCACATTAAAAAAATAAGAGTATACCAGGTCATCTTTGCAAAATGTGTTTTCTTAAGAAAAGTGTGATGCCCCCAATATTATATTGCTTCCCCACATACCCCCTTCCTCCACCCCAATGAAATGTCTGGTTATACCACTGGTTCTCCCATGTCTCTTCAATTAATACCCATAGACCTTTGTTGAGAATTTGTGCAAATGAATTTTTTTACTCCCCAAATTTTAGAAACTAAATTTTTTTCAAAAAATAATTACAGTATGGCTGCACAAACTCCAGCAAAACAAATTGGACATGCACACATTTGTGGGAAACTTAAAATTAAAGGGCCATGGCCTGATTGCCAAAAGCCTCATCCCTAGGGACCCCAGATTTTACTGGATATGGTCAAATGGTTTGTGTCAGAAGAAAGCTGCTATTTTCTCATTTACCCTGTGAAATCTTAGGGCTAAAGGATGTTTGGTTTGGATGTTATGAGTGAAATTAAGTGTGCCCTATTTTGGTCGACCAATATTATCTTTACACAGTATTCAATGGGACTTACAAAAAGACATTTTTAGCTCCCATATCAAAACAGACTGAAGTATCAGCATAAAATTTATAGATCGGGTATTGAGATCAACGTCATTCAATCAAGATGAAAACTTTATATAATTTAAAGGTGCAACAAGAGATTTCAAATAACAGTTGTCCCTAAAAAATGTGAACATTCTGATTTTGCACTGGTGTAAAGCTTTCTATCAAAAATATCCCCATCTGAAAGGATTAAGCTAAGAACTGTTTCTTTGGTACAAAAATCGTGAATTTTTAAATTTCCTATAGGAGCAAATAGGAAATTCAGCCTATGTTTTCTATTGAAATCTAACCATATACAAATCACCTTTGTATATGGTTAGATTTGTATACGTTTTCATTTTAAGTTATTTCTGGTAGCCAAATAAAAGGTAGGGAATCTATTGCATGTCTAATCTATATGAAATCACTACATATCACAGAAAATGTGGATGACTTGAAATCTCTTGTTGCACCTTTAATTGGGCCATCCCCCCTTTAATTCTGATGCACCTTATGTATATTTTTCAGCTTGCAGGATCGAGGCATGGGAGATCCATGAACAACCATAAGACAATCTGGAAGCTACAGGTCATATAGATCTCACATGGAGAGGGTATCGAACTGCCCTCTTGACAGAATTGACCAGCAATTACGAAGCACTTTCAGCGCACATAATTGGCAGTAAGTAAGAAAAGAAGAGAAGAAACAGATTTGTGTGCTTGATGTAAGTGAAGATGCATGTTGTGGATTTGTCATCTGCAGGGTCAAACACGAAATTGTTTAAGGGGTTGCGGTATGTGGGACTTGGAAAAGTGCACTTTTTTTGTAAAAGTGAAACTTAACCCTAAAATGGTCTTTTAGACCTTTGAACATTCATCACCAAAAAAGTGAACTTTTTTTTGCAATCGGGATACTGTGTTAAAAAACAAAATTCCGATCTGGAATGTTTATATCAAAGATGTCATTTTGTATATGAAGGACTTCTTTTTGAGCTTAGCCGATTTCACAGTCATTAGTATGTAGACAATCATTATGTATATGCATAAAACAAATGTGATTTGTTTCAAATTGAGGTGCCCAATCCTCAGGAAATCTCTGCGTCAGTCTGTAATGCTCTCACACACACACAATCTCTCTCTCCCTCCTCCTCTTACACTTTCTTCTCTCTCTCTCCCTTGCTCTTTCTCTCACTCTTGAGATGATTTCAAGTCAAGGTGACTGGTGTTGTAATTCAATGATGACATGCTTATACCACAATTTTCAAAGGTAGCTTATTATCTTTAAAGTTCATGTAAGTTTGTGGCAACCTTACAGTTCCCGATAGGCCTAACACGACGTGAGCATTAAAAAAAATTGGATTGGTTTTTTTAATTGTCAAATTTTGCAGATGCAAGATGAGGAAGAGAAGAGGTAATGGGTCACCCACATCATCCACTGTAGCAACAACCACGACAAACACCTGGTCAACACATGGAAACACCTTGACAACTAACTACAGCAACCGTGGACCACCACATTGTTCTACTACATCCGAGAAACGTCAGGCAGCCATTGAGAACATGCTTCCATTTTGACACCTGTGTGTACATCCAGAGTCAAAACCTGGTGATGACAATCAAGCAGCTCTATACTGTTTCATCCAGATTGTTGACGAAATGGCCAATTTTTTGTTTCCTAGGTGAAGATGGAGTGGATGAGAGGAGGGAGTAATAGAGACGTATTTGTACATTTTGGGCCTGAGTGTAAAGAAGAGCTTTGAATATTGTTCTTGTCGTAATTTCGTGCACAGGCAATGTAAGCAATCGATATGTGCTGATTTATTTGTAGTATACTAGTTCAATGTAGTTTTATTCTAAACTGCGCCCAGGTGCTGGTATCTTCCCAACCTTTGTGCTCGCGATCTTTTCGTCCCCATCTTGCGAAATCACCCAGAATTGCGAGAAAAAATGTGTGAACTTTTCATTGAGGATAAATGTAAGAATACTCAAGAAAAAGATAAAGATGCTAGCAATCTGCAAATCGGAATATCGGTGAATGAAAAGCATGAGGAAGAAATGCGCGATTTCTTTGATCAATACAATTACAAGATTGGCGAAGCTCTGTCAAAGAACAACACATTTAGGACTGCACTTAGAACAGCTTGTTGTCCAGGGCAATACAGAACCACTGTGAGGTGTGCAAACAAAGCTTGGCCATCAAACTTGGTATCTAACAGCTTTCCAAGCCTTTGAGGTTTTGGACAACCTGCAGCAACAGGGAGAGATTATAGAGCACCTAGTACATCCGGTCTTTCCCATTTCCCCTGAGGAAAAGCTTGTATTGATTTCCTCAGGAAATTTCTGGCTAAAAATGGTAAAGACATAGAGCTCATGAAGCACTTCTCAAATTTGTGACAGGAAGTTGTACTCTGACCGAACCATGGATCACGATTCAGTTTCATGAGGAATTTTCCATACCTTAAAAGCAGCACATGCATTTGTGAGCTTACAAACCCATATGTGCGTAGACTGCTATATACCAAATTTGAGGAGTATGATGATTATGTATTGATGAAAAGTGATGATGGCTGTATGTTTTCTGAATCTCTAAAAAGTAAAGGACAAAATGTCAATTAAAACCCTGTTATCTATACAGTCAGACACATGAGGGTGATGGTGTCAGAGCTAATCCAAGAAGACAGCTATCCATGCCTCACATAACACCGAGCGTTGACAGAATGCACCTTTAATTCCCAAAACTTAGAGTCACATTGTAAAAACTCAGGTAATATCCTTTTAAAGAAACAAATAGATGTTAGTGTGAAAACACATATGCATTTGGAAAAAGCAACCCTGATTGCTAACCAAACAAATATAGTGTGCAAACAACAAAACCTGTTTTGAAAAGCACACTGATTGCTGAGAACAATCTATGTTAGTGTGAGCCCATATGCATTTGGAAAGTAACACTGAGTGTTGCTGAGACCAACAAATGTAGTGTGAAGGCACAAAGCCTGTTTTGAAAAGGCAAGCACTGATTGCTGAAAAACAAATTTATGTTAGTGTGAAAGCCATATGCTTTTGGAAAAAGCCAACACTGATTGCTGACCGAACAAATATAGTGTGAAAGGCACAAAACCTGTTTTGAAAAGAAAGCACACTGTTGCTGAAAAACACATCTATTTTATTGGTGAAAGCCATATGCAATTTGGAACAAAGCCACTGCTTGCTTACCAACAAAAATAGTGTGAAAGCACAAACATGTTTTGAAAAGCAACCTCGTTTGCTGAAAAGCAAATCTATGTTAGTGTGAAAACAACATATTGCATTTTTGGAGCAACACTGCTTGCTGACCAAACAAATATAGTGTGGACGCACAAAATTGTTTTGAAAAGCAACATCTGTTTGCTGAAAACAACCTATGTAGTGTGAAAACAATATGCATTTGGAAAACAAACACGTTGATTGCTGACCAAACAATATATGTGAAGAACAAACCTGTTTTGAAAAGCACACTGATTGCTGAAAAACAATCTATGTTAGTGTGAAAACACATTATGCATTTTGGAAAAAGCAACACTGATTGCTGACCAAACAAATAGTGTGAAAGCACAAAACCTGTTTTTGAAAAGCATCCACTGATTGCTGAAAACAATATAATTTTAGTGTTGAAAGCACTGATGCATTTGGAAAGACCCTGATTGCGACCAAACAATGTAGTGTGGAAATCACAAAGCCTGTTTTTTGAAAAGCACACTGATTGCTGAAAAACCAACTTTATGTAGTTGAAAGCACTCATGCGTTGGAAAAAGCAACACTGATTGCTGACCGAACAATATAGTGTGAAAGCACAAAACCTGTTTTGAAAAGCCACACTGATTGCTGAAAAACAATCTATCGTTAGTGTGAAAGGGCACATATGCATTTTGAAAAAGCAACACTGAAGCCTGACCAAAAATAGTGTGAAAGCACAAAACCTGTTTTTGAAAAGCCACATCGTTGCCTGAAAAACAAATCTATGTTATGTGAAAACACCATATGCATTTGGATCAACACTGATTGGCTGACGCAACCAATATAGGTGTGTGAAAGCACAAAACTGTTTGAAAAGCAACATTGTTGCCTGAAAAACAGATCTGTATTAGTGTGCAAACAATTGCATTTGGAAAAGCACACTGATTTGGCTGACGCAAACAAAAATAGTGTGAAAGCACAAAACCGTTTTGAAAAGCACACGATTGCTGAAAAACAATCTATGTTAGTTTGAAAGCACATAATGCATTTGGAAAAAGGCACACTGATTGCTGACCAAAAAAATATAGTGTGAAACACAAAATCTTTTTTGAAAAGCAACATGTTTCTGAAAAACAAACCTATGTATTGTGAAACACATATGCTTGTGGAAAAGCTAACACTGATTGCTGACCAACCAATCTAGTGTGAAAAGAACAAACCTGTTTTGAAAAGCAACACTGATTGCTGAAAAACAAATCTCTTTTAGTGTGAAAACACATATGCATTTGGAAAAGCACACCTGATGCTGGGGTGAAACCCCAAAAAAAAAAACAAATATAGTTGAAAGCCAAAACCTGTTTTGAAAAGCACCTGATTTGCTGAAGACAATATATGTTTGGTGTGAAAGCACATTATATGTATTTGAAAGGCCCCCCCCCACAAAACCCCCACTGATTGCTGAAAAACAAATCTATGTTAGTGTGAAAGCACATATGCCATTTGGGAGCACACTAATGGCTGTCCAACAAAATATAGTGTTAAAGCACAAAACCTGTTTTCAAAAGCAACACTAATTGCTGAAAAACAAATCTATTTAGTGTGAAAGCACATATGCATTTGGAAAACAGCAACACTTTTATTCTGACCAACACATATAGTGTGAGCAACCAAACCTTTTGAAAAGCACACTGATTGCTGAAAAACAAATATATGTTAGTGTGGAAACCATGCTTTGGAAAAAGCAACACTGATTGCTGACCAAACAAATATAGTGGTTAAAGCACAAAACATGTTTTGAAAAGCCACACTGTTGCTGAAAAACAAATATATTTAGTGTGAAGCA
>JAMKCH010013548.1:0-25294 GCA_023653785.1 Ophioderma brevispina | reverse complement strand
GCCCTTCGATATTAAGCAGGAAAAAGTTAGCTCATCAATTGGATAGTATCGTTCAGTATTCTAATACAAGGTCCCTGGTTCGATCCCGGTCAAGGCTGGTTAAGGTAAGTCGATTTTCATTACTATTGATAATATTACACCTAACATAAGATATGAACTATACTGGTGTATAAAGTGTGAAAAACCATAGGAATGTTCTTTTTTTATTCATGGAGCCCAATTAGTGATTTTATAACATGGCATAACATCGTATATGGTTGGGATACGTGCGCTATGCGGGCCAAACATGGGTCAAACGTCAAAATACGACGAGTCCAGCGTTGGCCGACGGACAAATGACGTTTGCCCGACGTCACTTGTCGACATTGGCCCACCATCGCGTGTTGTGAGGTTGGGCCAACCTTGTCCCAACGTTGTAATGCTATCGGTGGTGGTATCGCCCACCATTTTGTTCACGACCAGCTCGTAAACCGATGTGAATAGCTGAACACCCGGGATTTAAAATTTCGCGATTTCTTCTTTGGCAGTAAGTAAGGGATTCGTTCATAACGAGTAGAAACTTGGTAACAAGCGGTTATTAATCACTGTGATATCGGTAAGTGGAGCATATTTCTTGTAGAAATTTCTTAATTTTTTGTTGCTTCCGTCACTCATTGCAACCAGTTAGAATTGTTGGTTCCTTTGGATAATACTAACCACATCTCAAAGTTGAAGACCCGAGGGGCTACAGCCAGAGATGTGGTACCAATCTAATGGTATAAGGAGATACGAAGTATCTATGACTTCGATCAAAATAACTGTCTTTGAACCTCCATTGAGTATTAATTGTTAAACGCAGGCAGTCGAATCTGTATTATCCTACACATTTCAACTATTGTGTCACACAAAAAAACCCTTTGAGCACAATGGTTGCGGCCGGGACGAGGTCAACGTTCTCATAACAACACTGATCCTTGAGGCATCGCAGAGTGTCGACATGAATATTCAATTATTAACAAAATGACCTTACACAGGGGCCTGCTGACAAATTCATACAGAACGTGCAATACATCCTTGAACGCGTGGATTTGGACGGTAAACGATACTTATACATCGCAGCCACAGTGCAATCAGTGCCTGATTCTGCTTCATTGCTCGTGTTATTTGAGCTTATATTTTATATCCTAGGTTTCGGTATTAAAAAATCGCGCTTTTGACGGCAGCGTTCGCTACTACACAAACACATACGTGAGTATTGAGGGGGGGGGCTCTGATATCTTGGGTACGGGGTTACCATGCGATTAACACAAAACAAACGGGTTAAAACAAATTCTATGCCGATTATTGTTATAAATTCATTCAACTTGAAGAGCACCCCATCCACCACTTTCACACGACAATTTTGAAATATATGCTAATTTGGTGCTACGGAGATACACTTTTTCGCCCCGCTCTCACTCTGCCAAATCGGCCTGATTAGATTAGCTGTCACTCATGAAGCTAATTAATGCATTGGGAAACCTATCGCAATCACAGCGCCTCAACCCATAAACTAGCGCGCACACTGCTTAGTAACGGTCACGCGGCAACCCCTTCACTAGATTATCACCCCACCCACCCCGTCCCACCTTCACAATCCCCAATTCCTTATACTGAAAACCCTTATTATAACACCAATCCCTATTCTCGCCCATCACACCATGTGTCACCAACCCCCCTCCCCCTTATTCTAATTACAAGACACCAACTATTGCATGACACGCTACTGTAGCCTTACATAGCAGTTCACCACACTTCACCACCACCCAATCCGGCTTGCGCAACAAATAATCTGTGTGACCTCAACAGTACGCACCAAACCAGTAATTTCACAACCCGATCCCAAATGAGCATGCGCGTTATCAAACACCCAAGCTGCTAGTTGCAAGAAGTGTTAAAGGTTAATGCAAAAACATACAATAGGCCTACTTACTAAGTTTACACTTTATGTAATTGACCATGGATAAACACTTGTGCTGAAATGGCTTTAATTACTGCACCCTTAGAGCCATACAAAATGACCAAAATGAGCAATCCACGAATAACAACTATGTCTTCATCCATAGATAAAACAAACTCGAGTAATGGGTGTCTCCATGTATTTCATAAACTCATCGTCAAGACTTTGATCACTGTCACTGTTTAAAAGAGGAACATAGTTTATTACAACACCATAACCACCTGCACGATCTTGACCTGTCATGATTTTAATTTATACTAAATAACATTTAATTTGGATCAATTGGAAACCTGTTAATTACTTCCTACAAAAACAAACACAATCATTCCAAAAAAAAGCATAAACTCCATTTGTAATCATAACTCAAAAATAGGGCAAAACTCCATTTGTGACTCCAAAGTTGAAGAACCCTAAGCTAAAATGGAACACTCAATGTGTTAAAGTGTTAAAACCAAAAGTTTATTATTTTAATCACCAAAACAAAGAACCTACACTCACAGGGGATTGCATAAACACCTTAGATTTTAAGCAAAGTAAACTGAATGTTTAAATCTAAACTTCAGCAATGACAAACATTGCGTTTATTTATTTCATCATTAGTTAAGATTAAACCAAATACCGAACATTGCTCAATAGGGCGATTGCGTGAGCACTTTTTTTTCGCAAGGGTATTTCCCCTCATTATCATAAAAGTAAAGGTCAGACGCCCAGTACTCTCAAACCAGCGCGCGCATGTGGCCGGTATAACACTCTACAATTAACAGCAAAATGGATTTTATAAAATAAACAACACATTTTATATCTCTAAATTTCACCGAACTCAGCGTTCCACCACCCTAAAAAGTATACCAAACTCATCTACACACACGAGCGGTTATCAGTAGGAATCACGGCCTAATATTAAATAACTAAATAAGAGAAAAATTAGTGACATTAGACCATATGAAATGGAAAAATCGAAAAAACAACACTTTCAAGCATGACAGTGTGTGTGTACAATCGCTCGTAACGACAAAATTCATACTGAAACTTTTAGTCAAATCCATATAACATGCTTCACTCCTGACAAAATAAATCAATTTACATGATCTACATAAGATTGTGTTGTACATTAATTATGAACTATACAGAATTTTGACGCTAGAGTTGGGGTGAATAATGGAAATTCGGTTACCCAGTTTATTCAGGATGTCAAGATACTTGCTGGGCTCGGGAAGAAATGCTGCCCGACAGGGCTATAAGAGCGACACCTGTGATGGTGAAAGTGACGTCAACCAACTTCTAATTATAAACTAACGCCATCTACAACATACTCAAATGCATAAAAATATAACAAATGGACGAATTTATTTTCAATTCCGTTACACAGCCCCCTTTCCAGCATTTGGCCCCCGGAGAGAGAAATAAGAGTACGCCAAGATAACGGGAATTGTGAAAGATAAAACATCAACACGTCTGTAAGTTTAATTTGCAACATAGATACCAACATTTTCAAATCCCAAATTTTGAACATTACAATGCTATAGGTCCTGTGAACCTCAATGCACTTCTTGGTTAGCACGGTTGTTAGCCTGTACCAACACTACGGCAGAGTACGACTTTACTAGAGAAATGTCATGTTGGTCCTCTTCAGTCTCTGTGTTGTGCTTGGTGGCAAAGCTGTCTGAGAAGTCTGTGCATTCTTCAGAAGCTCCTGGCTGAATACAGTTGAGTAACTCATGTCGTAGTTGAAGTTTAATCCACTGTAAAAATTGCAGTCATAGTCAGAAGAAGCTGTCGAAGAAAAAATTTGTCGGCGACAGTCACAGACTCACTAATTCGACTTAGTGAGGAAGGCATAGTCCAGGGCAATATCTAGAAGAATGCTCATTTTAATCGGTAACTTCAGAAATATGCCCAAAACGTTAGTCGGGCTGCATAGCCCTTCACCAGGCATCCGCATGTGCATTTGACATAATCCAGATGCTAGTATCACCATTTTACAGTCCAGACAAAGTAGCAGCAACCTGATAAGGCTGGAAAAGTAAACAAAGTTCATCTTTCTCCACCATATTTATCCCATAGAAACAAAATACTTTTTCTCAATCCATAGTTTAAGGCAATTGTTCACCACCGCGATCACCACCCCACCCCATTAGCTAGTGAAAGACATCACACTAACTCTCGGTACCGGCAGGTCTTTGGCGGAACGCCTGGGTTTCTGCGATACGGTACATATTCTTGCTTCTTCTCAACTGCCGGCAGCTCCTCTTGAATTTTCTGACGCATCTTGCCCCTAATTGTTTTTATGGGGAGTCATCATTCTGTCGTTTGAGGTTCTGCGCAAGTCTTGGTGGTCGAGCTTGAAACCTTACACCAATCACCGCTGCCGAAGCTGATGTCACCCGGCCCTCCAATGGGTGGTCGAAGTTGAAGTCACCGCACCTCCGCTGCTGGGTTGAAGCCCCTTCACCCTTACAACCAGATGAAACCCCTGCACCTCCACTGGCAGCTGAAATCCCCACACCCCCATCACCGGTCAGAACTCTTATATCCCACCCCCACCTACGATGGACCTGGCCGCCTCCCATCCACACCATGATTTGATTAGTCCTTACAAATTGGGCTCCTTGTTACTTTTTTTTTTCCCCATGCCACCAATTCGGCGGTCGCCCCTCGTACAACTTTAAGCGGTCAGCGGTTGAATTACTTAGGGCTTACTTCGGGCTGATCTCTGTATCCTGAATGTTAACATCAGACAGAGCTCGTAACAATCAGTAAGAGGGGCCCTCCCAAGGCCATGAAAGTTTCTTGGTCAACCCCGGCTCCTATGCTTGTACAACCACACAAACTGAAACAATTTTGACGTAGGACCCATTTCTGGCGCAGATATTAGCCTTGGAGGGCATTATCTGATCTTTTCATGAAGCCACGGAATGCGCCCCTTGACATCCTCTTGCGAAATCAGTTGGTGGAAACAGTCTTCTTTGTCTGGCACTAGATATACTGGCAAAGTCACTCCCGAACCATTGTCATCAGGTTTTGAGTTTCTCCTGTGGAAGCGTGTACATAGAGCGATCTGCTATCCAACATAGGGCCAGGTGGTTACCTTCCAATCTCGTTGTGTGATGAGGTTGTATAATCAGGGGCAACGGCATTAACTATGTCCTGTGTCCCTTTTACCATCCCGTCGCTCTTAGGATAATAGGGCGTCGTCCGAATCTTAGTTATGTTATATTCAATAGGCCTGCATATTTCTTGAAACACTCCTGCCTCAAAGTTACAACCTGATCTGAATGGAGTTCTGCTGGAACACCGACCCTTCATACAAATTCGTTTCTACCAACTTTTCTGCTACCGTCTCGGCTTGCTGATCCGCTGATTGCGTAGCATTCCATCCACTGTATCCAGTAATCCCCAACCACTAATATATAGGGGCATTGCAACGATCAGTTTCAGTAGTGGTCCCAACCAAATCAATCGCCAACCCTTTCAAATGGCGCCCCAACCCGATTACTTGTTGTAATGGTGCACTATGCTTTCGAGGAGGCCCTTTTTCTGAGCACAAACTCGAACAGCGGGCGAACATAGGCCCGTAACATCTTCGCTCCATGCCCGAACAATACTGACCCTCCGACACCTTAGGAAAATGTCTTCTCAAGACCAAGGTGAGACGCAGAATTGGAGCATTTGTAAATCATACAAATCCTTTCCCGAAGTCCTCTGGGGACCACAGTTAACCACTTCACCAGTCTACATCATCACTTTCCCCAACGCTTACCAACACCAATTCTTAACTGACAAACATATCCAATGGCTCAAATTAGGTCTTAAATTGCAGTGGGTGGTCCGAAAACCTACCAATTGAGGCATTTCTCTACCCTGTTCTCTCCAATGCAAAATCAACGAAATTGTCTCGTCAGCCAAATGAGCCTCCCGGATGTCATTCAGATCAAAAATCTCAGGGAGACAGCCGACCTCAAAAACCTTATCCTCCAAAATAAAAGTTCGCCCCCTGCCCAAAAACCTCGCCATTCAGGTCAAAATATCATCAATGTGGTTCAAACCCTAGTGAATCGCAATCCTGTCACCTCACCGTCTGCAAGCTGTTCATCATCTGACCCGATATCCCCATTCGACTGGTCTTTGTATGAACATCATTACCCCTTCGTCTGCCCATCGAACACCCCCCCCCATCCCAAGAAGTAGTCCAAGCACAGGGGAAACCCCCAATGACTCACAATCACCCTCATCAATCCTTGTGTTTAAACCATGCAAATCCAATTGGCTTTCCGATTCAACACAAAATAATCCTGAAACACATTCCTCATCCCCTGAACCATAGCGTAAGTTTGATGGTCCAACTAACTCGGTTGGCACCCTGCATCACTACAACAGTAACTAATTTCCTCCCTCTGACCCAATTCTACGTGCCTCTTCCTTCTCTCGAGCAACCAATTCCCCCCTCTACCACACTGTCGACAAGGCCTACGCGACAACAATTCGGCATTCTGGTGCCATCTGCCAGGTCGGTATCCAGATCCAAGTCAAAGCTGGAAAGAACTTCCAACCATCTAGCCAACTGACCTTCGGATTCTTAAAATTTGACAACCATCTGAGGAACCGTGATCGTTCGGGACTTTCACCTTTTGCCACCCAAGTAGTGTGTATGAACTTTTCCATGAATGATCAAACAATTGCCAAAACAATGCTATCCTAGTAACACAATTAATTTGCGCTCCGCTCTCGATAGGGATTTACTTCCGTATTTGCAATTTACCCGTCTCTCTCCATCAGTAAATGTAACTGCGACAATACACACCCAAATCGCAAACTTGCTCCATCTGTATAAAAGATGTTACTGACCTTCAGCATGGGGGGATAGCGCCAAAATCGCGGGCACTGATGAGTGCTTAAACTTTTGAAAGGCATCGTCACAAGCATCGTTCCACACAAATTTGGCACTCTTCTAAGTTAGCTTGTGCAATGGGGCGGCTAAATCGCGAAACCCTCGTATTGAAGAGTCGGGGTAATACGAGGCAAGCCTCAAGAAACTACGCACTTGAGCCTGTGTTATTGGCTTCGGCCAGCCCTTACTGCCCCCAATCTTTGCAGGATCAGATGTCTTCCAGCCTCAGACACAACATGCCTTAAGTAACTGACCTCCTTCTGGAACAAAATGGCAACTTACTGGTTGCAGAATGAGTCCTGCACCTCGGAACCTTTCTAACACTGTAGCCAAACGATCATGAAGCCGGGGAAAAGTTGCAGCAAAATGCAGTTCAGCGGAACAATAGCTATATTCAAATCCCGCCTCGAGACACAGTTTAGAGGTTTCAGTGCTAAGACAATTTTAAAGTAAATGCACTCCGAACACAAACAAGTCATATGACTTACAGATGTATCAAGCAGCAGCATTAGCGTCAACTCAAACCAACCAGAACAGCAAACCGATACCAGACCCATGCAGGCACCAAGAGTGTGCTTGTGCGTTGTCTGGGCATTTTTGCGTTGTCCGGGGACATTTCTTCCGACGTTGCCAGAGTCAATTCTCGGCTGATTGAAGTACTGTTGTAAGTGTCCCAGTGTGTCTATTAGTCATATTATTCTGCGTTATCCTAATTAGGGACAGTGTCAAGTATATGCCCAAACTGTTTCCAATAATGACATGAGTGCTTTATATTGTTGGATTTGTCGCAGTAACGTTAAAACTTTACACTCCACCCGGGACACTCACACATCTAGGGCAACGTTTATCAGCAGCAATAATAAATAATTATGTACATAGCTGCATCAACATTATACGGAATGCTTTCAAATTAATATTGATTGTGTAAACATTTCATAAACCTACGTAATAAAATGTAATACAGGTATATAAAACGATTGTCTCGTAGTCTGTTTACTGCAGCCAAATTTAAAGGTGCGTGTTTCGATCGTCTTTGGGACCCCTCCCCCCGGTTTACCCGGAAGTAGTATCGATTTTGATATGAGATGAAAGGCCGTATTTTTTTCATTGTCGTCCTGAAATTTGAGTCCTCAAATCCATTTCATTCCCAAGATATAAATAAAAAACTGCCGTTTTAATGGTTAACCATCAATATTAGCACAGTATTGAATAGGGCTTTGCAATATGCATTATTGCTTCTACCATCAAAACCGCGTTGGCCATGGGATCAAAGGAAAAATTGTTCATTTGGATTGCATACTTCGCAGAAGTAAACCATTTTCCACTCTAAATAATAATAAATATTATAATTACCATTTATTGGGTATGGCAATTGTAAAGGTTGCACATTTTCATGAAAATTAATAAAATGCCATCTCAATTTCTTTTCTGAATATCAGTGATCAAGGGACATACACTATGCTACATTGACTCAAGCAAATAATGGCGTTATTGATAAGTAAATCCACCTGGTATTCAGCGGACAAATCACTTCAGATCATCCTTTGTTTATTTGGAACTGCAGAGCCATTGTTACTCTCCATGTAGTTGAAAAGATGTCAGGCGTTTATAGACTCGTTATCCCCGCCCAGTTTAGGGTAGACGTCTCGCATAGAAGTCCCAAGTAGTACACAAATGAGGTATTGTCATTGATTCCGTCATGCTCTGTATGATGTTGTTCAGTAGCGCAGGACGGAATCAATGGCAATACCTCATTTGAGCTGGCCTCGTTCGCGATTAAATAAACTTGAGGTTCTACTGTGAGTTCAATAATTTTGACTGTATATTTCATCATGAAACTAATGTGAACAAAACTCATGGTGGATATGTTGTTTGGTAAGCTGTGACCTAACATCTTTGTGCAGAACCAAGATCCATAACTTATTGCTGGACATCATTTCTATTCAATTTACCATCATGTATTTAGAAAAAATACCAAAGAAAGGGGTCTAGCGACCTATGCTAACAACACGGTAAATTGAATAGAAATGGGGTTATGCGGCAAGTTACTGTAAGTTAAGGTTTGTTTCAGCACAAAGATGTTAGGGCACAGTCTGCCAAACAGCTTTCTTTCATGATTTTTTTTGTACTTCTTGTTTCCTTTTCGGATAATGATGAAAATATACGGTCAAAGTTAATTGAACGCACAGTACAGAAGCCTACGGTTTATTTATTCGTGAAAGAGGACAAATACCTTGTGCTTTGCATCATGAAAAAAATAGCTCAATCTTAATCGGATGATGAGCACCTGAAATCTTTTTCAACTCTATGGGTAATAACAATGGCTCTGTACATCCAGATAAAAGTAATTTGAAGTGCTTTATCCTCTGCATACCGAGCGGATTTACTGGATATCAACAGTGCTATTATTTGCTCGAGTCAATGCAGCATGGTATACATCTACTGGTCACTGATATTTAGGAAAAGAAATTGTGATGACATTTTATTCATTTTCAATCAAATGTGCAACTTTTGCACTTGACATACCCCAGAGTATTGAAAGGTATAATTAAACAATAATAACTGCGCAGAAATTAGTTACTTCGCCGATATGCGTAGTTAATGTCCTTATCTTTCTCTCTTTGATCCCATTGAGTAGCAAGCTTGTTTCCCACGGTACTTGATGGGGCGTATGTGCAAGTGCCAGGCTCTCATATCAAGTAGAGAACACAATAGACCTAAATCGGAACAAGTACCCTTAAGCTTTAAAATAGGAGGAAGTAAAAAATGAGCGCACTGATATTCCATATTGACAATTTTCTTTCCTAAAATAAGGCCCCCAAAATAAGTTTGTTTTCAGTAGGTAGCCCAAAAAACTGAATGCGATATGCGGTTTTTTATTTTTTTCCTCCAGAAATGCCTCAAATCAGGCCAAATGGAGAGTATTTTTAAATGAATTTTACTATTTCTGAGGCATTTTTTTCTTACAAATAAAATTTTCTCGGTTCATCAAATAAAAAATGCGGTAAAAATGACTCCAAAATCAAGCGCGCGGCCTACTGGAAACAAACTTTTTCCCTAATAAGAAGGCCAACAAATTTTCTTGGCGACTTTTGACCAACTTGCAATTTGGTGTTATTCCCGTTCTTTTTATAATATGCAAAAAAAAAATTACGGGTATAACTTTAAATCATATTTTTTTCCCACAAAAGTGTATCCTTAACATTCCTTACATTTACCTTTTGATTGAATAGTGTTATGCCAGCAAAGAAAATTTACCGAATTGGATTCTTCTTTTCCAGAAAGTAATACTAATATTAAATTACAAATTTGTCCTGAAAGTACACTAAAATTCAGACTCAGTTAGTATCCACTTTCACCTCATATTCGGATGCTCTCGATAAATGTGACCTTGACCCTCTATCTGCCAGGAAGGAGGGCCATCCTCTTAGGATGGCTGAAAAGCTTCCTCAATCATCAAGAACAAGTAAGCTCCTCCCCTACCAGAATGTGGAATGTGGACGCATTCGGAGTTTTAAACTCCGGAGTTTTATCAAGAGTCTAGCGGGATTTTATTTTGCACTGTAATGAAGTGTTTAGAAAGTATGGACAAAAACATGTTTTGATCATGTTTAAATCATAAACATGTTTGGAATTTAAACATAAGAAACATGTATAAATCCTAAACATGTTTAGGTCACTATATTCAATATATATTTATATTCAAGTATACAAATGAGGTATTGCCATTGATTCCGTTATGCGCTACTGAACAACATCATACAGAGCATGACGAAATCAATGGCAATACCTCATTTGCGTACTTGGGACTTCTATGCGAAACGTCTACCCTAAACTGGGCGGGGATAACGAGTCTATAAACGCCTGACATCTTTTCAACTACATGGAGAGGAATGGCTCTGCAGTTCCAAATAAACAAAGGGGGATCTGAAGTGCTTTATCCGCTGAATACCAGGTGGATTTACTTATCAATAACGCCATTTTTGCCTGCGTCATTGTAGCATAGTGCATGTCCCTTGATCACTGATATTCAGAAAAGAAATTGAGATGGCATTTTATTCATTTTCATGAAAATGTGCAACCTTTACAATTGCCATACCCAATAAATGGTAATTATAATATTTATTATTATTTATAGTGGAAAAATGGTTTACTTCTGTGAAGGACAAATAGGACAAATACGGTAGCTGTACGACAGACCGTGAGACTGCTCTCCCATTGTATCTTGGCCTACTCACTCACAACAGAACACTAAAGCGTGATCTCTTGACAACCTTTTTGAGAAAAGTCTTTCTGTATCATATGACAGAGTTTTGCAACTGTCCACAGAGGAAGCCATTAGAGTAATTGACAGGTATGAGAGAGAAGGGTGGGTCTGTCCTTCAACCCTCAGAGACAAACTCAGAGACCAACCCTCAGAGATCACAACCCTTCATCCACCTTTAGTCGAGAGATTGGCACAGCAATATCAATCACACAACATATCATGTCATATCAATTCATCAGACGTCCTGAAAAGAGGCCCCAGCTAAAGTTGAAATCTATCATGTCACTGCCAAAGTCATACATTGATGTGCCACCAGTTTCACTACATAATGTTTCTCCAACTCTAGCTGTACCTGGTGACTAAAGTAGTTTCAATACCTGTTGAAATGAATGATGATCAAAGGCAGAAGTTTTGGTTTGAAAAAGTGAGATCATCATTGGCTAATGTTCAAAGTTGCCCTTTATAGTCGCCTTTTACGATATGTAAGGGAGGACAGCGGGCCTATTCTAAACCCCGAACCCGCAGGGGTGGTCAATTTGGTGGGAAAATGTATCGTATTGATATTTGACATGTGTTTCATTGCATTTCCTGACCTCAAAAACATTGGAATCGACATCAAGATCAAGGTAATCAGGGCATATAAAGCAAACATACTGGCAAAACAGGGTTTTGTTGGCGGTCATTTTGAATTTTTGGCGGGAACCGTTGGAGTGACAATTTTCTTCCCGCTATTTTTGAAATCAGCGTACTCAAAACCCCCAGATGCAAATTTGCTGCTTACCGGAAGTGCACGCCCCCCAAAAATGTCACATATCCGCTCCGCTATCGTGGCAATTCCTGCCACCGAAAATGTAGGTGTTGACATCCCTGACAGAATTTACAGTGTATCCAGAGTTTTTCGGAACTAGAGATAGATGCCATGCATGTGTTGCGTCTCGCCAGATGAAGGGGGCTACCTGTACATTTATAGATAGATATTCTTGCGCATCCGGGGGGGGGGCATGATGGGTATAGACATGTGCAAATCCTATTATGCATGGATATATCATCAATAATGAAAATTCTAAATAACTTCCAAGGGCCCTTGGGTTGTTTGTTGAAGGCATGCTGAAGGGATTTCAATGTACTGGTACATGTCTTTAACATTGGCGTATCAGGCCTGCCCGCTCTGAGGGGAAAAATTTCCCAGTCTTGGGAAATTTTCCTCAAGTTAGGGGGGGTCAAAAGGACAATTTTTCCCGGTCAGAGGGCTAAAAAACGGCTGATTTAGCATGAGTTTTGCAAATTTGTTCCCGGCCAAAGTCGTCAGGGGGCAACCTGCCCCCCTGCCCCCGCCTGTTACGCCACTGGTCTTGAACTGTTTTGATGTTGCACATAATTTTGTGTTATGTTCCTGTGCTTAGAGAATGATTGTTGTCAATGAAGTATTCTGGTGGTAAGAGGCATTACCCATACGGGGAATGCATCCGCTCACCTACTGATTCCGATGTTGGAAGTGAATGTTGGGATTAAGCATCACACAAAAACGGATTCCTGATGCTCGATCATGTTCAATTCTATAATGATTTTCACTATGTGATGATGTTCACTGTCACATGATGATGACGACTAGACTGTGCATTGTATAATTATTTAAGCTTACTTATCGGATTTTCGTGAACATCAGAATTCTGCACCAGATGCATGCGTATTTACTGTACGGTGTAAATTAATGACCCGAAATTTTCCCATATTTGGGTACACTTTGGCGTTACAAATCAAAATTTTCTCATGTGCAGACACTGCTGAAATTGGTACGAGATGAACACATGAATATTGACAATGTCACCAGTTTTAAAACACATTCCTTTTCACTAAATAATCTTTAGCATGGTCAAGTCCACGATTTCTGAATTTACACTTTTGCGTAGCGAATAAACAACGGACGAGGACGAGGTCGTATGTGGGTCATGAAAACACCAACATTAAAGCGTGCACCCAAATTGGTTTGTATTTCTTTTGATATTTTGGGTGAGTTGTTATGTTGAATGGGGCTTGGCCGCCACCACCTGGTAAGAACGTCCGACATAACATGTGATCTCACATGTGATGTGCTCTATGACGTTCTTCGTGACGTCACGGGTCTATTAAATAAATCATAAAATTCACTTTTGGCTCAGATGTATGCTGTTTCGTATGTTTTTCAGCGTTTCCAACGCTGTTGAAACCATTCTAATGCGTTCCATGCGATACAATGTGTCCAAATGTTGGCTACATCATAGATATCTGGGGCATTTTAGGTCATTACCTGATATTTTACTACGAAAGTAATTGAGAGAGTTCCGTTAAAGCCCTAGTCGTGTGCTGCGCCACATACGGTGGTTCCGGTAACATTGCGTCTTACTCATTCGACGAAACGAAACGAAACAGGCTCAGTGCACCCATTGGATTACACGCTTATTCCGTTACCATACATTTTATACTCTGACTGTCTCAATGGTCTGGGAGCTGCTTTTCAAGTTTGATTAAAGTGACAGGAGGAGATTTTTTTAGGATATGAATTTCTCTCAAATTTCACTGGATCGGTTGTAGACCACCTACCGAGAACGTTTGGAAGGTTTATTGGATAAACAGGTGCAAAGAAAACAGCAAACCTTGTTTTGAACTTGCCTGCTATCGTAATCATTCCCCATAGAAAACCATGCTTTGACTTTCTGTCCTTTACGACAGAAACTACTAAATCATCATCTTATTACATAAAGACGGCGTATTCGGCTTATTCACTTCAGGTGTGATCTAATACATTAGGAAGCATTCCAAATATATAAAAAACCTAGGTTCGAGAAAAATTGGGGGCGCTTCTTTCTGGAAATCTCCTCATGTCTCTTTAAACGCTGGCAGTAACGTCAGCATCCTTGGTTGAGAAGCGAAGCTTACAAGGAAAATAATATTAGTTACTTTTCCCTTTTTTACAAAATGTAAACACCCAAATTGTTTTCAAAGTGATTTCAGTAAAGGTCCATTTCATTATGTCTGAATATTTTTCTATACCATTAGGCAACTTTAAGGCATTGAAAATGCAACATTTCTTCTGTAGATAAAAATGGAAGTTGTCCTCTCATTTTAGATATTATGGATCATTTTACTTTTAGTGATATAACATAAATATTGTAAGTGTGTCCTCGTAATTATAATATTCTAGTTGTATATGATTACAATATGAGTGCTACTTCCGTTCATTGGGCATTGTATCAGTAATATATTGGCTTACAACTCATTAGTGGGCATTTATTGGAAAAAGGCTACACCTTAGTCAGGGAGGCTTCCGCGATGGCTGCAAACCATTACCCTAAAATTGCCATGGTGTTAGTTATTTCATGCAACCTACAACGGGTTCATGGGATCAATCCTGGTATTAGAGGAAGAATGACACAAAGAGGGATAGATTATTGTAAGTATTGTAATAATTGGATAGATATTCCTATTCGAAGTCTCTGTACCTGCTGGGGCTAACATGTTGGATTTGGGGCGGAAGAAGGATCACGTGTTGACACTTTTTATCCGCAATAGTCTAGAGGTTTAAGGCCCATCTGGATCAAAATCGTGCACTCTTGATAGAAGTGTAGGCCTAACATTTGGTACACACCTAATATGGACCATAACCAATTATTTCAAAACGGGACCCCAGCTGGATTAGATCTGTGGCGGCCGTGGTGGTCAGTTTTCAGTCTCATATACACTGTTGCTCATAAAGTGGGAATAAAATATTTTTTACCACTTTTTTATGGAATGATTCTTACAGTGCGAGTTATTGATGATATCTAGGGTGTATATCGCCAAACTACTTGATTGATCAGTCTCTTCCGATCATATCACCATGAAGTTAGTCCACAATTAACCCTTTACGAACTGTGTCCTTAGCTTAAAGGGGATGTTTGAACAGCAGATTTAAGGATTTTGTTACAATTTTTTCACTTAAGTCAGTTTTACAGATAACACATTTTTGGGTGATTTCATACATCGAAATGTTCCATAGTACGGTTTTAAGTGTCAATCAGTCACTAATATCGAGTATGGCCACCCTTGGCATGAATCAGTGCGTCATGACATCGCGGCATATCTTCCACAAGGTTGTTTATGATGTCACTGGGCCGAGCGTCCCACTAATGGGTCAGATCGTGCCCCTGTAGAGTTTGAGGAAGATTAGCCCTGTGCGGTGTGGCGTTGTCGTCTTGCAGTCGAATTTTTTTTTGTGCAAATCCTATTATGCATTATTGGCAGGCAGTGGTTTTCCAGAATGTCCAGGTACACGACGGCGTTCATGTTTCCATCTGGCGCCAACAGTGACGTTTTTCCTCCAAAATGAATACCGGCCCATACCGTCACTGAGCCGCCACCATCTTGAGTCGATTCCTGAATACAGTCATCTCGTAGGTTCTCACCACGTAATCGACGAACTCTTTGTCTTCCATCTTGACGGTCAAGTATGTAGCGACTCTCGTCCATAAAGACAACATGTGACCAGTGTTAGAGCTGTAATATTCTGTTTTCCTTAGCCCAGCAAAGTCGAGCAACTCTGTGGTGAACGGTTAGGCGTGGACATTTGGTCATTCGTCTTGCTCGGTAATCATGTTGAAGCAATCTCCGATTTACAGTTTGGCGGGAAACGTTGATTCCATTCTCCACAAACAACGAAGACGGCTCGTTGGCATTTTCCGGGCTCATCTCGTCTGGGAGTCGATCGTGGTCGTCCTGGAGATTTTTGTGGCCTCAAATGACCCACCTTTCCGTCGGAGTGCAAGCACTCTTCGGCGTATTGACAATGCCGTTGGACGAGGCATAGCCTAGGGAACCTCTGTGTCAGTTTTTGTTGCAAAGGTAACAACCAACTCTGAAAAAGGTGGGCTCCTTGCACACAGGCTTGGAGCATGGAAAAGGAACAAACAGACGTCTGGCCTTCTACAGCTCCCAACAAAAGGCATTGTTACGTAATTCAAAATTATGCATGGATTCACTTCACCTGGGTAGTGGGGACTCATTATGTAATCATTCACCTACTCTAATATGATTACTGAGGCGTTTAAATAGACACTAAAACACTAAAAAAAATAAAATAATTATTTTTCATTTTTATTTAGTGTTGAGGCCCCTTAAATCAAGTTCCCATGGGGCTAGTGGAATTATTCTAGTTCATTAAGTAGTCCTATTGATATACTTTAATTTACTTTTTATCCTAATATTCTACGATTAATAGTTTTTCAGAAATCCTGCGCGCAGCGAAGACATATCGTTAAAATTTACTTTTGAGTTATCGACAATTTTGTCTAGAAACCCTGTTTTTTATATTTTATTATCTTTTAGAAATGCTATTTCAAAATTATTATCAATTACAAAACAAGCACTTGAATTTTCATTAATAATTGTGAAAACTTTTTGAGATATAAATTTTTAAACTTAAAAAATTAAATATCGCAGCTTGAGGAAACAATAAAATACATAAGAAATATCACGAGGAATTTCAAGTCGTGAGGCGACATTTTCGATCATAACTTTTGAACGGAAGCTCCGATTGTTGTCAAACAAAAAGCAAAAGAAAGGTAATTGTTTCCTTGTTTTAAATGTTAAATATTCATTTTTAGCCCTCCAACCCCATATCATGTCTGTGTTCACAGAAAGGTGAAATTGTCATTCAGATCCATTGCACTTGCAATGTTGTATTATGTCAAGCCTATCTTCTTGCATTTACCCTGCACTCTGCATCTCTTGGTACATCTACAACATGATTGCACGATACGGTTCACCAGTAGATGGAACAGTCATCCATTTCATCTTCCACTGCGCATTGGACGTTTCGAAAATTAAGCCCATCCAAAGTCTGCTGCATTTAAAGCGGCACTGGCACATTTTCACAAAATATATAATTTCTTCAATTTGCTCTCAAATGATAGTCTAGGCCATTGGAAGAATACAATTTGCACATAATTTGTAGACTAACTTTTAAGTTTTCCATAACTTTAATCAACAAATATGTATATTACATGAATATCATAGATTCGTACTCATTGATATTAAAACCACAAAGGTCACAGACCGGTCAAATGGAGTGCATGCCGAGAGAAACATGCATACGGTCCATTTGCCTGTGTTAAACGCCATTTCTGTCGTCTGCTGAATTAATGTCGCCGGCGACATTAATTACAAAATCGTTCTGTTTACCCATAAGGACGCTGATTTGGTCTTTCATTTCAGGCGAGGGCTAATGTATATAAAAGCTTTACAACCACGCAAAAATATCGATTTTGAAAAATCTTGAGTGCGTACTATTTTTAAAATCTGCCAGTGTCTCTTTAATAATAATTGTTTGACCCATGACTCATATGACCTGCCACGTATCCTATTTACAACAAATGCTAGGCTATAGTGCATCTTGGTGAAATGTTTCCAATTTCTATGCCTTTTCTGAGTGAATAACCTCTGCCTTTAACTTTAAATGCCTACATTAACATATGTTAATCTAAACTAAATCAAAGTTGAAAATGGAGTCTTTGAAAGATGTGAACTAGCATGCTTGATCACCAGACATTCGATCTTATTAGAAATATCTAAGTTTTTAATTTCACAGATGTTTCAACAGTTACATTTATTAGAGTCTAATCTTAATTTTGAATTGACCAGATTTTGTAAAAGGGGATAATCACAGATTGTAAATGACTATCATAGAATGTTTAAAAAAATATGTCTCTTCCCAAACTCGATATCACACATTGTAATGAATGAAATTCTACTCGTGTGAATGACGTTTTGCTTTCACTTGACTATGTCAGCCCATTTTATCTGCATGAATCAGTCTCTCTCTCTCTCTCTCTCTCTCAGATATACAATCATACCAAAATGTGAACATGGAAAATGGTTTAAAATTGATCAAGCTCTCTTGGTGGAAAAGAACATTATTGGATTAAAATGGGAATTTAACCGTAATTAAAACAAGCAAAGACACGGATATTAAAAAAAAAATAGGAAGAGACCGCAAAAGTTATATCAACAAAATTATATGTAATTATCAAATGAAACTTCCTTGTAGATAAAATCAATAATTTATTTCCGTTTGCCTTTCAACCAGATTTTATTCATATAGTTCATTGAATTTAACGGAAAAAGTGTCCAAGTGAAGCGTTCTTGGAATCTTTATTTCAATTTATTTTAACAAGAATATTAAATGTATGCATTTGTAATTGCCGATTTTTATGTTGTTGGTCCACACACACAAACACACACACACACACACACAAAACACACACACACACCCACACACACATACATACACACACATACACACACACATACATACATATACACACATACGCACACACAACACACACAACACACATGACACACAAACACAACACACACAAACACACGCACACACAAACAAACACACTCACACACAGGTACACACATAGGTACGCACAAACACACACACACACACATAAACACACACGCGCGCGCGCTCGCACATTCGCACATGTTAAAACACGCGCGAGGGAATCATTGTACGGATATCACATGGAAAGTTATACTTAATTACTTAATTGTAGGTTATAATATTCAAGAGCTTAGCAATGCTTTCCAAAACTGGATTTCCGGTTGGGCTTCAAATCAACAAATTGTTATACGTAAAAAGAATTAAACAATGCAGCTGCCTTTTAAGTTTCGTTCTCTCTCTAATTTAACCTAGAAACAAATCGAGGGTGTAGTTCCTTGTACATTCTGAGAAAAATTTCTGGTAGTGGCTTTAACGGGACGAAAATTTGTCTTAAGTGGTTAATCCCCAAGCCACCTGTTTTTTTTCGGTTATCAAAAACGCTTAAGGGGTAATTGTTTTCACACTTTTCCCGGTCATAAAAAAATGAAGGTAGCACCTTCACTTTGGTTAGGGTATGCCGTCAAGGTCAATAGTATGGTACATAAGCATTGGGTGCTTCATAAAGAATTCCGGAGGGGTGATACGTGCTTCATGCGAGGAAAGTTAGGCATCATGTCTCTTATGCATCTGGACTCGCATAAACCTGAAATCTAAAGGTTGTTACTGTCTCAATGCATCCAGTCACTGTTGAAGAGGTAAGTAAGGTGATTATGTCAACTCTATGAAAATCATGTTCCTTAGACACCATTCCAATGGCGATATTTAAGGAGAATGCTGGTGTAATGGTGAGCATGGTAGTATATTCCTCCCAGAGCTTGTTCTAAAATTGGTATTGCCTCAAATTAATTTTCTATTTGATTTTGCTGCTGTTTCTGATACTTGTTAAAGTGGTCCCGGACCTTGAGATGATAAACCTACTCCAAATCTTTATGGGACATTCCATTCCAATAAACAAGGCCAGAAAAAAGAATACACTACCAGTGACATCATTAGTGAAACTATTGATTTTCAGTCAGTGTCATTGAATAGATTCACATCAGTCACCTAGAATTTTCTATTACTCTCTGAAAAATCAATAGTTTCACTAATGATGTCATCACCAACCCAAATATTGAATGCTTTCTGGTCCCTCCTTGTAGACTTGACACATCAATTCTATTTGCATTTCATGGGACCTTTAAGGGTTTATCTCACGGTGTACCACATTCTTAAATCTATCATATTACCATATTATTATGTTTTGGGCTAAATAGTAATTCATTTTATTTATAAAGTACTTTGACCTTAATTTGGCAAGGCGCAATGATATCAAATGCTGTTTGCATTTTAAAGTATGAAAAAGATAACCATTCTATCCAATCTGCCTTCAGTGATGGACAAATTGGGTGTACATGCTGTCAGACATGAAATTGGGAAACTATCAATCCCAGCAATTTCCGGAAACGTTAACTTCAAAGTTGGATACATCGATTACACGCTGAACAAGTAAGTTCTGAATATTGTAATTTTCACATAATTATCTGAACACGTACATATATTCGTCTTCTTCTCCTCCTCCTAATCATCATCATCATCTCATCATCATCATCATCCATCATCATCAATCATCATCCATCATCATGCCGTAGCCAGGGGGTGCGGGGTGCGACGTTGAAGGTCCGCTTTGTAATGTTAAAGTTTACCGTTTGCGTAAATTATGTTGTTTCAAGGGTTATGGTGAATGGTATATGACTGAATAAGGAGTGGTTAATACTATTGCATTATTCATGGTTGGTTTTAGTATACTGTTTTGTCAACGTTGCGCGATGATGTCATGTCCTCCCCCCCCCCTCGTCCTCAGAATTTGGAGACGACGGTGAAACAATTTGGGTCAACCAGCGAGCGCAGCTAGCAGAAAAAAAGTTTTTTTGGTACGCAAAAGGTCCACTTCTGGCAAATCCGCACCCCCCCCCACATAAATTACTGGCTACGGGCCTGATCGTCTCATCATCATTCATCCTCATCATCATCACATCGTCATCGTCATCAATCGTCGCGTCATCGTCAATCATCATAAACACCTTCAGCTGCAACAACAATAAATCAACGTCAAGGCTATAATCGTAACTGAATTTTAGCAACTCATTTGCAGTTACTGTCCATTTTTCGTATTCACTGTGCACACAGTGCATTCAATGGCCTATGACCTGCACGCGTACGCTGTGCTTAACGCATAGGGCATGTGAAAACTCACGTTGTTGCGAGAAATGTGCTCAAGGGATTTTCTTGGTAGAAGCTCTAATTGTAAAGAATATACTATCATAAATAACATATGCGAATTTTTTATTATGATAGAACATCAGAAAAATCCGGAAATGGTTAATTTATAAAGAGTTTTTTATTTTGGTAGGGGTATATATGCTAACTCTAGGCAAAAATCACCAGTGATTGCTGGGCGTATTCAAGAGGGTGCCATGGACAACGGTTTAGACCTATACTCTTCGTAGGAGCTGACAACCAAGATAATCTTATTCTCTACTGGTTATGTAATTTGGTTGACTCCTGTGCTGAAAAAGATCCGAAACGACCTTTCTAATAAGGCTTTCAACATGTGTAAAAAACAGGCCTTCTCGCCAATGTTCATGCACACGTTTGTGGGGATCGGCTCATCCTAGTATGCCATTGACATTGATGGATGGTGGCCCTGTTAATGGTTAATCTTTACATACTATCAAACTTATGAATGGATTCATGTCACATGATTTGGTTGGTGAGCAAAAAAAGGTCTAGGGCCCTTTTACAGTGTGACACTAACTGCACTATGTGTATTTTCTTCAAGTTAAAAGTGGAAGAGTTTACATAACCGTATACACCGAGTTAATGCCAACTGATTGACGGACTTCTTCTCAGTATCAGTGACTTGTCGCTAACTTTATCAGGAAACTGGAACTATGTTCTTTGGGCTGCCTTGTGAGTAACAATTTATTATCAATTCGGATCAACTCTTTGTAATTGCACTCCTAATACACAAAATCGTAAACCTTCTTATATAACGAAGAGGAATATGTGTGTTTAAATTATGTATGTCTCAGAGTTTGCCCTTTGTCGTACATACAGCTTTCCAATCAGAGGCCACGGACAATTTCAATGCAAATTATCCGGAATTTCAGCAAGTGTGTACGTCACATTTGGTAAGTATCATATTAATAAAAACAAGCACCATAAATTGCAACCTAACTAAATTTTGTAATATTTGTCTACATTGTACAGGGTGAGTAAAAAAATGTTCCGTGATTGTTTCCACCATTTTGCATATTTAGTAACACTAGTGCATCGCCCTCCGTGTGTGATCTTTGATCTCAGATTTGTTCTGTGCTCAGGTCAGCGGTCCTTTGACCAAATTTGGTGGTCATAGATGACCTTTGACCTTTTGGGTCACTCCGAAACCATGCAAACAGAGGTCAGACTCTCCTCCCTTACCTTCATGCCAAATATCAGCCCCATATTTCAAAGCATAACAAAACGCATAGCCGGACAGACTCGCATGCAGATCTCATTTTTAGTATAGGACATTTCTATGGAAATGGACCTAAATTGACCTCTAGATGACCTTTGACCTTTTGAGTCATTCTGAAACCCTGATAACAAACGTTATACTGTCCACCCCTACCTTCATGCCAAATATCAGCCCATATGTCAAAGCATAACGAAAAGCCAGACAGACAGACAGAATCTCATTTTTAAGTAGTATAGAAAATGTATCTCAACATATGTGGTATCAGTGGAAAGTTAGCTTGAAAATGCTGTAATAATCATTCACATCGTTTAGGTAGAGACCAAGCTAGAGGTGTTTGAATCAAGTAGTTAGTTTTGCCCCCTCTGTCCGCGGATTCCCATTTATATGCATGGTGGTCAACGAAGTGAATCATTGCCCAAATGATGATAACACCTTTTTTTTAAAGATGTGGTTACTTATATTTATACTTATATCTAACTAGGTAAAACTGTTCAAGGTCATTGTGGGGCTTAAAGTTAAGAATAAACTGATTCTTATGAAAATGGTGTCAAATATTATTGTTTGTCTTATGTTAACCTTCATAATTTTGTACTAACTTCTACTTTCCGTCGGAGGAATAGTTCATTGGTAGAACACGATCGCTGTCCCCTTCGGAGCCTAGTTTTATCTGTTTTAAGATAAGCATTCCTTATATATCTCCCTCTGTGAAGGCGGCTTATTAGGGAAAATTCACCTTATTCAGTATCTCTTGTCTAGCTTAGTGTGTTCCGATGTCTCTGGACCAGACTTTGGCGGGGTAAACTGTGCTCGCAACATTCCACTTCCCTCAGAGTAATAGCTGGAGCTGCTTTAACTCCATCTTCCTTAATACCTGTAGAGCGTCTGATAAGCCAATGACATAGCTCCGCTTGTGATGCATTTGTGGCTGCTGTATCAGTTATGCTTCCTCTTTCCTTTAGAAATGCCAAGGATGCCAGGCATTTATTGACTGCCGTGTTTTGAGAAACCTCTGCTTCCTACTCCTATTGGAAATTAGTAAGTATACATCCTCTGTTTTCACAGTCAGCCACTAGAACTTGGTATTTGCACTTCTTTTCTTGATATGCATTAGATAGTTTTCCTCTATAGGACGTCAGCTATATGAGGAATTCACCGTCTTTGTGTTGGTAGAAAAGATTGTGATATCTGTCTCTTCATGTGGTCTTCATTGAGACTGGAGGGAAACTATCTGTTGTGTCCTCATCCCTCAGGAATATCCATCATTGGCCTTCTTCAGAAAGTTGTTGGCTCTGTCTTAGGCATTGGCAGACTGGATTTTGATAGGTTGTACTCATCACTGTGGCAAAAGGCTATTGTGATATGGAGGTCAGATATATTTCAAGTCATCAAAAGTAAGCAAGCCTGTTAAAATCGCGATTTCACTAGCGGCGGCGGAACGATTCTCAAGTTGAGGGGCCACTTGGTACGTGGGTATCTCAGTAATATTTTTGTTGTGTGTTTTTTTTTTATTATGATAAGCCCGACTTATAAAGCTATTCTTAGATTATTTGTCTGAGCAGTTTGTAACTGCCTATACTCAACAACTTTCATGGCCGCCATATTAAGAATTTTCAGCTGACTTTCCGTCAATTCCCTTGGTGCATTTTTAAAACAAGGGAAATTTTTTTTCTTATTTTTAAGTTTCTATGGCAATTATTTACAATTACTTTTCTCTAAACCTGTTTCATTGCATGGCTTGGATTTAATTATATTTTTTCTGTCGATACTGTAAACGTGGTTTAAACATCATATATACACAGAGCTGTGATCAAGTCCCTTTAATTGAGTACATAGTCGGTTTCATAGAGTTCATTGATTATTCGTTGTCTTACACAGGAATTAGCCCGAAGGGGTCGACCTCTATGTGGATGGATCCGGGGTAACTGCCAGAGTTGATATTAAGCATTTGGATGTGACGTTCTATGGCAAAGCAAGGTTTACTTAGTTCAAATATTGTAATTTTCAACATTTGACATTGACATTAAATAACAATGGTCTTGAATTTAAATTTTTTTTATCTATTAGATTTAAAGTTTTAATCTAAACTTGTCTGTTTCCTGATAGCAATCCAATAATTGATTTTTATCCAAGAATTTTCGAGAGTACTGATACGGGTAGTAATGTTCTAAGAAAACACCGCTTGGATGTATAACATGTTCAGCATAGCCATTGCTTGGAGTTGAAGACGATGTCAAAAATCCTGTAAATTCGTTATATCAATTTTAAAATTTACGCACTGCGTCACATTAATAGCTAGGTTCAGGATTAGCTGTCGTCTGACAAGTATATTTTGTAACATGGCTATCCAAATAGTCTAGTTGTCACGGTATTCTCACCAAACGTCCAATGGTTGTTTTTGCACTAACAAACTTTTACCGGACACTCAAAAACACTATTTATAAAGGGGTCTAGGTTTGCGCCGGGCCATCGCTACTCCATTGCGATACGCACTCAATAGACTTTGAAAGAATCCTCGAACCACCAACAAATCGAGACACGTGCTAATTACGACGTCACATCATGCATAATGCATTAGTTTGGGGGCGTGTCAGTGTTTTAATTACTACTTCATAAGTTGGTCCAAATTGAGATTTCAGTTTTATTGGTTTACGGACAGCACCGCGATCACTTCCAACTGTTTGTGAAATTGCCAGTGTCGCATTTCCACCTGAAGGCGTCAGGGTCAAAGTCAATTGGATGATATTGTTGCAAAACCTCATCACTGTGTCCCTTTGTCATAAGATTCAGGAAAGTATATTTAGCCCTATCTGGGATGGAATTTTTTCCGTTCAGGAGTTATTATCAAAAATTACAGTCAAAGGTGACACTTTTCTGGCCTTCAGGGTAAAAAAATGATGGAGTTGAATGAGAAAGTCTCACCTTGATCCTTTGACCAAGCGATTATATTTAGAATAGTTTGCCCTTTCTGTGCTTTGGTATAGCGATATTCATGATATTTCACGCACCCAATCAAGGGTAATTATAATAAGGATTATATTAAGCAGTGGCGCGCTTTTCAATATGGATTAAGATGTTGGGCAGAAGTTTGATGGTGTTTTGGTATCTGTGTGTACCATGGATCTTCCATTGTATCTGTTCAAAATGAGTACCACGACTTTCTTGTCAACTTCACTTGGACCTCAAATCAGTAAAATCGTTACAATTAGGCTTTTCACTGAACATGGCTGAACCAAAATTATCTTAATGATTCTAACCCATTCTAA
>JAMKCH010013547.1:0-45904 GCA_023653785.1 Ophioderma brevispina | reverse complement strand
TTTAAGATATGCTAATTTCAGGTTTTTTCCAGTCCATACATTATTTTTTGTGTCTCCTGCCTTAAGGCAGGAAGACACTAAGGCCGGTATTCACAAAGAGGGCGGGTTAACTTTAACCCAATGTTAATTTTACCCCTGGGTTTAAATATCCCATAGAGGATAACGTGAATTTACCCGATCACGGGTTTAACTCCTGTTTGTAACCCTGGATTAAAGTTTTAAACCCTCGTTGTGCATACCGGCCATAGGATCACATTTGTCCACTTGTTGTCTGTTGTTGATGTCTGTGTGTTGATGTCTGTTGTTGTGAAAGAAGGGGTAACATTTTGGCCCGTATATCCACATACTTCGAATGGATTTAAACCAAACTTGGGTCACAGGTGCACATGGGCCACTCCCCATTTGTTGATGAGGTCAAAGGTTCCACATACCAAGGTCAAAGATCATGTGAGTCAAGTTGTAAAATAGGCTGAAAATGTAAAATTGACACTTCAATTGAAAGTTGAAGTGCAATTGAACCAAACTGAGTCAAAGGTTGCAACATGGGGATCCCTCATTTGTTGTATGACCAACCTTGGTTTATTGAGTTTACATGCAACCCTCATTTGTTTATGAGGGTCAAGTCACATCAAGGTCAAAGGTCAGTGAGGGCAGTTCATTCACAACCGCGACGGCAGGTGACACAAGCGGTCGAGGACCGATGGTATTTTTTTTATTAAGGAGACATACGCCTTCCTTACACATCGTCCTGTTTTAGCTTTATGTCCAGAGGATGAGGGAATGGAAAAAAAGAAACAAAGCGCAGGCCCAGAACGCGTCGCTGGCCCAGCCATAGATTTTGCACTTAGATGATTTTGTTTGATGACACATTGGCACAATATAGGACATAGCCCATTTTTTGGCCTCCTGTTAAGGCATTTCTTAATTTAGGAGTTACACAGTTCTACCTATATCTAATATAGGCCTTTCATGTAGTTCCTTTGTTGTTTTACAATTTGCAAAATTTATCAAATTTAAAATCCCTGCTAAAATAATTGGCTTATCTATTTCTGCCCTCCCAAGGCTTTTGTGCTTTTTTCAAAGCAAATATTGACAAAATTTACTTTCAGGTGTGGTCGTCTCTCAGCATTGGCCATAAAATCTTCAGCTTTCTAATGCTTTAAATGCTGTGCCCTTGCCAACCTTCTTTGGGTGCTTTCTGCCTGCAACCAAAATAAAAGTGTGAGAAATTCGAACTAATATAGTAACATTGGCTAACAATGGGGGGGGGGGGGATATTTCATGATGCAATTGTTTCACAACGGCAAAATAACTTCTGATCATTAACATTTTGCCCACGTAAGTGTAGAAAAAGTAAAATCAATCTAAAACTAAACAAAGAAGGCCATTTGCAAAAGGTGTTAAATAGAGACTCCTTTTGGTGGCAAAAAACTGTTTGTTTTTAAGTATCTCTAAGTTATCAAACTTGTCCATACCCTAGCTTTGGTTGTTATTATTTCTTGGGGGGACTTTACCACTGGCAACCAGGGTGAGTTTGTAATGTGATTCCCTTGTTTGCATTCACACATCTGACGCAATCCAGTCAGGCATTTCTGCAGGTACATCTCCGTGTATCACAGTCTGTTTTACAGTTACAACAATATAGTAACCTTCATTAAGTTTGTTAGGATCACAGAGTGGTGGCCAAGTCATTTGTTATTTGTGCAATCTATCCGCAAGCCAACCCATAATTCTTATGCCATTTGTATGTTTTATTTCCATCCAACTTGGTTGGTTAATGCAAGTAGTATGATATTTTGCTGCCTCCCAGGGCTTGCGGCTGCTTGCTGCTGCTGGCTGTCTCGGCGGTAGGTAGCATAATGTCAGCCACTTTAGGCCAAAAAAAAAATGGTTGATTGTCCTCGTCCGCCCGAACCGTGAATTTTTTTATTATACCATCGTACCCGACCATTTTTTTTTGGGAAAAGTTTTTTTGTTCAATTCATGAAGGGAAAAAAAAAAATCAAATTAAATTGAAAGTAAATCACAAAAATGGATCCAAAATGCACCAAATCTGCCGAAAAAAAACTAATAATATCCTAGATGTCTCTAGAAGTGTTGTTATTGGCCCAGTTAGTCGTGCCTTCAAGCACAATTTGCAATTTTTCTCGCTAGCAGTTATGCCCAAAACAAACAGCCACAGTGTATGACGTCTGCATTGATCTGTACTACGGTCTGTGAACAGCAATGGTGCCATGCAGGTTACACACGCTGTATAATTTTGTAAGGAACTGCTAAAATCTAGCGAGTAAGATTGCACTTTTGTTTCAAAATGAATTTAAAACTTGACGTTCAAGCAACAATGGCATGTAAATGGGGTGTTTCTCTAGCTATTTTGATGGCACAAACTCTAATTTTGGGTTGTTTGAGAGATTTCTCTGACCCCCTTGCAACGGTTTTGCAGAATTCGGTAACTTATCAGCGCTTCCCTGGCATTTTTGTGCCATTGGATGTATTGAATTTTGATCGATGCGATGTGCAAGAATGCATACACAGATGTGTATTGGAAAATGTGTGAAACATGTCAGTGCTGGAACATTGAACTTATGTTGTTATTTATTATTACCTCCAGTTTGAAAGTGATGCAATATCGTATTACAACTATGGAACATGGCTGAAAATTTAAAAAAAAGAAAATCGAGTCAGGACCGACCCATTCTGTCAGAGGCATCTGGACAATCAAACAATTTTTTTTTTTGGCCTTGGGAAAATTCTTTATCGGCAATATGTTCACTTTCACTACGCAGTCAATTTGGAAGTGAAGAGTGTCTGTGTCGTAGCTTTCAGTAACACGATAGAATAGATCTTGTCAGGCTTTGTAGTCGTAGGAGGAGTATTAAACAAGTTGGACATTGGCTTAATGTTCATCTAGGTCTACCACTTCCAGGGGTGTGAAATTTCTCTTTGACACTGAGGATTCCTTTTTTTGAAATTTTGTTATTCCAAATTTTCGCTTTTTCAGTGATTTTCAGTCTGTTTTTTTTAGGCATTTACCATTTTTTTACTTTCATCTTTTTCTTTTTTTTGTCCATGGTCCTCTCCTACCCCACACTTCCAGTCCCGCTTCTGGTTTGTTATGAGGTTTTGTCTCATTTCCCCTGCCCGGACCACACCCCTTGTCTGGATATTCACAGGAAATGCACCTTTGCTGCAGATCAAGTATTCCTCCTAGGGGGATTCCTCTGCATTTAATTCCCCCTCGTTTTGGATTGTAAAGCACCATGCACGTGTATCACCAATATGTTCACAAAAATTTGGAAAAAACTACAAAAGTGCTGGTTTCCTTACGGTGGCCATACTCCCCAAAAGATTCACATTCCTCACCCATTTCAGAGGGGACATTGTTAAAACGAAAAACAAAATTTCACTAAATTAAAAAGGGCCATGTTCAAAGGGCTGGTAATTTTGGGAGTAGATGTTAGCATAGAGGACATGGTTAAATGGCCCTTATTTTTGTTTAAGCTTTTGCAGGTTCTATATTTTAAACATCATCCTTGTAATCGTCAATTAGGCGATACAAGTAGGCGTGGTTATTGTCATCACAAATAACTATTAAACCAGACAGGAAAGCCAAGGACTGAAGCAATAGCTTTCCCATAATATACAGTTCCACATTCAAATGTGTGAGCATCTTTTTTACCAACAAACAGCAGACAATGCTCCTTTCTTTAGCGAGGTGAAAGGAAGTCTCCCATTCATTCGCTTCGCAAGCAGATTTTATAAGAGTGATCAGATTTTTCTTTAGTTCACTGGAACATTTGTGAACTTGTTTGTTTTCCACCGTTTTGGCCCCTACAACCATAATCTGCCATGACAAGCTTTTTCTTCTTTGAGCCTTGCCTTGGTTAGATCATGTCTAGTCATTTTCTCCTCCACTTCATGCTCATTTTACCACAATCCTCAATTTGTAATGTGGTCAGTCAAAGTTGTTTTTCTCTTTACATGTTCTCCTCTTTTTGCATGCCTTGTTTCCCTCCCTTCTTTTTTTTTTTACTTCAAGTGTTTATATGGAATTCATTGTTCTCTCTCTCTTTACACAATTTTACAATTTCTTGTGTACGTCCTCTCTTTGGTAAGGCATCCAAATCCTCTTGGGGATGAGATCAAATATACTCACAAGTGTGATTATAAATAAATGTGATGAAGCCTCACTGGCAAGTGATGAAGTATTTGGCCTATAGTGCAAGAGAAAAATTGAATAGACCAAATACCCTTTCTGAACATTTTTGAAGAGCACCCCCAATTTTCAAAGTTTGAGATTTAAACATGTCTGGATTTGGATTATCATGGATACCGCCGGGAAGGTGTTGAGCATAGTGCTTCTTCAGCAGCATGGCCATGGCTGGGAGGATAACTGAGAGAAGTACCTCTACATCGTCATCATAATCTGATGGCTTTACTAAGCACTCATATACAGCATCTTTCTTGAACAAGGCTTCATCAATCGGCTGCAGTTCACCAGTCATGAAAATGATGAAAGCGAGTGTGTTGGTTTGAGCCATATCAAGAAAGTTGAGTAACTTGGTCATGAATTTGTTCATCTCCAGGATGTGAATATCTTTGTCCTCAATTACCTTCCAAAAAGGCTGTGTCACAAATTTATTTATAAGACCAAGTGCCTTGCATCCTGCAACATGTATGGGTATACTCAGATCATATTTAACTGCTTTCAGCAAATTATTTAGGTTCGGTTGTTTGTCTAAATAATCTTTCATATGTCTATGAAGAAAGTACATGTGGGCAGCATTAAAGAATAGTATATTGAATCTATTCCCACGAAAGGGACACAGTGGTAAAGATCTGAAACCATTGTCGTCCAAATATGGTTTAACGAACAACTTAAACTCTTCATAACATCCTGACTGTTCAGACCCTGTTCTGGCAAAGCTTTGGATGCAGTACGAATCAGACGAATTGTACCTGCCTCATTTTGTTGTTTTAAGACAAGGTGGTGTGGCACACTGCTGAGGAGACTCGGGAGAGATATTTCTATTCTCAACCTCAAGGACCGAAGATGATGATACTTCAGCTAACTGCACGAAGGAATGGAGTCCGCAGAAAAAAGTTGGTCAACCTTTCGATAGGTGCTCAATCTTCTTCAGTTAAGTTATCCCAGTTCTCCACAACTTGGGGAAGTATTTCACTTTGGTATGATTCTAGGAGTTCATGCCACTTTTTCTCTGTCGATGCTCAGTCTGACATGATGTTTCAGATATGCCCGAGTATTTGCTTGCCCGGATTTGATTCGGTATCATTTGATCTGTCGTCAATATCCTGCAAAACTTCTTTGAATGTTTTCAAAGTATCGTCAGCCGACTTGGTCGCCAAATCATGGACACCAAGGACCCAATACCTTCCAGTTGAATCGATAGCATGGTAGCCCATGAATTTCTCGGCATATCTTGCGTGTGTCATAACGGTAATAAATGAAATTGTATTTGTCTTTTCTGAAAAAACTCCTCCCCAATTGCTTATGAGCAGGGCCAATGCTTTCACATATATACTATTTCCTATAGTAGTTGTCGATGGCGAATATGTGATGGTACATTGCCAGCCAATTACAGTACAGTCTCTGATGACAGAACCGATATGATATACCCAACTATCATGCTCTAATATTTATAATACAAGGCTTCGTGAATGCGATTGTGTAGTCCTTTCCAAGTAACAAGTGGTAATAGGTTTAGATTTGTTAGTTTCCTTATATGACATACTCAAGACATGTTTTTTATCTTGATGTTCAATCTGTCTTATTTTTATCTATTTAATTGTTTTTTTAAGGCTTCAGCTCGGCTTGCGCTTTATTTCATTTAAATTACAATCATAACCATCATTTCCACATAACCTGACATTGTGTATGATTTATAATGCTATACACTATTTGTGCTTACTCCATCATAATTGCCCCCTTAAGATAGTACATCTTATCATGTCAAGTTTCATTATATAATATTGTGTCACATTGTTTACTTAAGTAACCACATCTCTCTGTCAGTGCCACATTATAACTGTTATCTCTACCAAGCCACACGTTATCTTACATCTACTATTTCTCTTATAGTGTCAAAATTCCATTGAAAAAACAAAGTGTAAAATCATATCGTTATCAGAAAGTGTCTTAATCTTTTTTTTGTAACATGTACCAATAGATTTATAGAGTCATATAAATTCTTCCAAATTTTTATCCGAACACTTGTAAAATAAGACCGAGATCTATATTATATACTTAGTTTAAGTCATGTTAAACAAAAATATGACCATTAGCGGTGTTTTCCATACATTGTATTCACTCACATTTTGGACAATTTGTATACCTATTATATCAAATTGTTGATATTTGATATTCGCTTAGAATAGCCCAAAATAGAACATCGAATATTGTTAATTCATTTTGGCAACCTAATATTTTATTAACAATCTGTTCAACTCTTCACATATAAACTGCCACTTGTTTACAGAGTTTAAAGAACAAATAGCCTCTATGTGATCTTTTCTTGCATGTACTCACACAGTTCCGAATTGCTTTCCAAATCATTATCATAACAAAATATTGTAGGATATATTTTGCAGGACTATTTCCAATTTAACGTTTTAATTTTGCGTTCTGTAATTAGCATACACAATATTAGTCCATATTTCATTCTCATTCAAAATTATGATTTTGGAAACTCATTTTTACCAAGAGTGTTCACGAATTGAGTCTAACAATAAGTTTGAAACCATAGCATTGCGAATGAGTTTCGCTGTACATTTTCAATTGAAAGTATGTACGAACTGACATATAAACCGAATGCATGAATCACCATAGTGTTGTCTTTTCTTTTCTTCAGTCTCTGGTATTGCCGCCATTGTAAGAGACAGCGATTCTATTATGAAACTACTCGTCTTTTTAATTCTAGTACTTATTCATCTATCGACAATGTACGTAGTTGCGTCTACAAACTTAGAAATATGTATGAAAACCTTGCTTTGATCCATTCTTGAAAATAAAGTGTCTTACCCACTGATTGTTTTTTGTATACATGCCCCTGTTATTCCATCGAACTCTTTACTAAAATCTTGTTCATTAGAGTCATTGGAACACTCGTTAATATTGACATCTATGCAAGAGATATAGGCTTGATACGCATTGTAACTATAATTTTCTTTCACCCCTCCCCATCCCCTCACCAATCAGTGTTGAAAGATAATATGGTGCGAAGAATTGCCTCAAGTTGTGTCTCGTGACCACTCATTGCCCCACCCATGTGAAAAAATTTTGGAAAAAAAAAAATTTGTTGAAATATTTTTTTGAATTGAGAAACAATAAAGATTGAGTTGGAAATGAGGGGGCCGGCGGAACAAAAATATTGTTCCTTACACAAAGTGCTTGCCAACAATTTTGACACCTAAAGATTGTATCCGAACCGGCTCAAAAATAATCAGCTACAGATTTTACAAAAACGCTCATACCTCAAAACGCTTTAAGTAGAACATGATTTTTTTAGGAGAAGCCGATCGCGCTATCATCCCCAAATGCTATTATACCAGTTTTGGTAAAAATTGTAGAAATCATAATTTCGGGCTACATGCATTTATTCAGTTAGATTTAAAAAACCTCATCAATTTTAAAAGCGAATACTTTATTTAACAAAAATGTTACACTAAAGAATTAGCATTATATAGACTTCAGCAATATCCTATACGCACACCTACACGATAAAACGGAACCGACACAAATGTGCGTAGTGTATCTATATTCTGTGCGAACCGTGTTTGTGAGAGGGGCGATATGCGCCAAGTGCATGAATAAAAGAATAGAAATTATTAAACGAGCCAAAGGAGAACGGATCAACTACTGCAAAAGTGATCAATCAACTGTATTAAGATAACACTTAATTTCTATAAATTGCATAATACAATCGTGTTGGCCATTAAATAGCCATCGCATTTTTGGTGATGTATGGAAACAGCGTGTGTGGGGGGAAGTGCGAGGGTAGGTCTATGTATTTAGAGGGGGTGGAGCTGAGCGCGTTGTTCTATCAGACCGCAGCGACGAAATATTGTGAAAGCCAATACGTAATTTAAAGTATTAAAATGGATATAGAAAAACGTAGTATGTCTTATCTTAATTTATTAAACAGAGTGATGTAGCCGTTTTGAACAAAAATAAAAATAAACACAATATGGATTCGAACTTAAGAACTCCAATGAAGCAATGTTATCAAGCCAGATGGATTCGCACCACTCCACTAGCATGTTGGATGTGTTTTGCGTGCGTAAACTTAAGCCTATTAAAATGGCCTATCGATCAGGAATGAATTCTGGGTCAACCAAGGTCTACCAAGGAAAGAATTAAACAAATATATGATTCTTTATACTTTCTGTAGACCGAATCAATTGCATCTATTTCGCGTCTATTTGAAATCTTCGAGTTAGTACTCTCTCTTATGCTTGTGTTAATGGATAGTTGACGAAAGTTTAGCAATCTATTAAAGCTTAATTAGATCATTAAACTGACGCTGCAGAGATGACATAATCAGCAGAGAATGCATAAGATCTTTTGCATGTACTTCATTTCCATCGGTGCGTACTCTGGACTCATATTAACATTGTTTAAGAGAGTTCGAATCCACTCCCGCATGAAAAAATATACGGTTTTTAACTCTTTTTCTTGAGAGAATGTTATTCATATATATATAGAAGTAGAGACATACAAAGTAGTTGACCAACATGAATCAACATGAGATTATGTCCCATGGAATAATATAAATAGCAGAAATATTGCCCCGCACAGTGCGAACGTTGCAAGTACGCTAGACACAAAGCCAACGGTTTCGGCCGTTAGGCCTGTCAAGGCGTGCAATCGAAAAGAAGAAACGACAAAATGGGATAAAATAAAATGGGAAAAGGTGGGACAAACAAAAACTAAACCACAAAACAAGATGCCCCCAAAGTGGAACAATCCAGAGGGAGGGAGATAGAAAGAAAATGAAAAAAGGGTAGGGCTCTTACCAAACAGAGATGGTGATGAGACCCTACCGGTGACAATGTCATTGCATGCTGATGAGTGAGCGTAGAAAATAAATGGTCAACCGGGGCGTGAGACAAGAAACAGGAGAGCAGCAGAGGGTAACGGGACAAGGATCCGGAAAGTTGATTACAGCGAGTCAAACATTAATGCCGCGTGGAGTTAGTGTTTTTAGTTTGTTAATCCAGAATGATTCTCGGTGCTAGAAATCGAATGTTCTTGGTATTGTGTAATTTTTCGATGCGCCCCATAAAGAGCATGTCATATAATCGAGTGTTGGGCCGTAATTGAAATGGTGCTGCTAGGCTAAGATATTGCCCCTTAGGCTGTGTTGCTAAAGTTTTATGTACGGTCGAGTGTTATTAAATCAGAGCTGTATATGAAAGTGAGTTTCACCAAACAGATGTTCTTGTGCGCAGCTGATTGAAACACGTAATCAGGTGAGATGAGCCAGGACATTTTACAATGGAGCTTGGTAGTGCATGGAAAAGACTCATGAAGTTGACAGTGCCGGCTGAATTTTTTGCTACAGACTAATGAAATTACAACAAGGCCATTTCTTCGCCGACGGACACTTGGTAAAGCCACATTCTGACTCCTCGTCGCTCCATTTCGAGGTTTAAAGCCTGCATTTATCGGTCTCGGAGATCTTTGAGAGACGACGAAAAGACAGAATGCGAGGTTCGGGAAAGACTTTTTGTAGACGGGAAGATTTGTGGCAGTGTAGGTGTGTGTTTACGAATAAAATATCATGTCCGTCAGGCAGAGTTTAGGGTGATAGTTGAGGAAGAGGAAGGTGTGCGTTGAATGGTTTTTCTGGCGTCGTGCATGAATAGAAGTTCTGCAGATTAACGTTTATAGCCGCGAATTGATTGTGTATGATAGAAGTACTGCACGATTCAACTTGTTAGCGCGATTAGAGGTGTATGATAGAAGTTCCGCACGATTAACTATGTTTAGGTAAAATAAGAACTGCGATTGACACCCGGATTCAAACGCATCCCACGCAAACGACACACACCTCGGTAAGCACTTTCCACTCACCTACAGAAACGCCTCTACCCAAAACTCATTAATGAATGCATTAATGCATAATATATGAACTTCGTCCTGAAGTCTCAGAGACCTCTGATTAATGCCCCAGCTTTACCACCTGAAGATGGACGACTGAGGAGTCAGGAATGTGACGGCTTTACCCAACTGGCTGTCGGCCGAAAAAATGCATTGTTGTAATATTATTACTGTAGCAGCAAAAATTCACCGGCCACATGTCACTAATAGAGTCTCTCCAATCACGAACCATACTCCATTGTTAAAAATGTCCTGGCTCATCACTGCATTACGTGCAAGACACATGTCAAAAACACTATGCTTAGCGTAAAACTAAACCAACTCATTATACAATCGATTTAATATCACTCGCTCCGAAATAATAAAATCTACCAACACACATAAGCAAGGGCAAATCCTTACCCCTAGCACACCATTTCAATTTACCCCAACATTCATACGACATGCGTTTTATGGAACAATAGAAAAATACACCACAATCACCAAGAACATAATCATTCATCCATCCTGAGAATCATCTGGATTAACAAACTCACAAACATAACTCCACGCGGCCATCAATAAGTTGCAACCGAATAACCCCCCCCAACTTCACCGCGATAATTGTCCGTTGACACCTCTCATCCCTGTTTACGTTTAGTCTCACGCCTCTAGGTTGACCATTTATATTTCAACATATCATTCAAATCAGACACCATTTGTAAAAGGTACGGATAATAAACATCTACTGTTAGCTAGCACCAAAACATTTTTCATCTTTCTTTTCATCTACTACCTCTGATTTTACAATTTTTCATACTTGTTAGTGCAATAGATGCTAAAGATTGGAAGTGCTATGCTCCGTTTACAGGGTCAGCAAAACGAACCAATACATACAGGATAGAAAAAAGTGGAAAAGCAGAGGAGGAGATGAAAGAAAATGAAAAAGGTTGGGCTTACTACACAGAGCGGTGATGCGCCTTAACGGTGCCACTTATGCTATTTACTCGTTGTTTCCCTTCCCTCCCTTTCCCACGCTTTCTTCTTCTCCCCCCTTTCCCCCTTCTTCTTGTTCCTACCAACCATGATCACCATCTTCCCTACGTCTTATGTCTTTCCCCGAGCTTTTTTGTTTCTTCTTTTGCTTATTTCACGCCCTTGACCAAAGGCTAACGGCCCGAAAAGTTGGAGTTTGTTGCTACAGCTGCAACGTCCATTGTCCATATAGTTCTCTCTTTTATTTATAGATAGATATAAATATATATATATATATATAGATATATAATCTATATATATATATATATATAATCTGGCGAACATGAACTTTCTTTGATATCAGCCTCTCTATTTTGATGAAGTAGTGTGGTGGTTTGTCGAGGTTCTCGATCGGATCACCCGCCTTTAAGCAGTGCCAATAGAAAAGCGCAGCTCCTAATGACAAGATGTTTAAGGATTTTAAATCGGCACTAATTATTTTCATGGAGGCGCCGTGGGTATCCCTCCACAAATATTATTGCCAAAGTGGATTTATATAAAACAAATTGCAAAAACAACGTGGTGATGGAGATTTGTTTGTTTTTTTGGTTAAGATCTACTATGTCTACAGCACGGTTCGTAAGGGCCGAAAGCCCTAACTCCTCAGAGACCAAATGCAAAATGATAAAATTCTCATTTAATTTATCTTATTCTGCATTTGATCTCAGAGAACCGTGAGTTGATGACAGTCTTGGTTTAGGTGTGTGGTGCGTGGTTGTGTGGATGCTGCACTATATTTGTGTGTGTCAGTGTGTGGTAGTGTATGGGTGGGGAGGGTGCGTGTGCGTGTGGTAGGGTGTGAGTGTTCGGGTCTTCGCGCACGAGTTGGCTGGAATGTAATTGGGGTGTGGCTTTGGTTCGATGTTTTATCAGTATTTTTGTTGTTCAAACGTGCCTATATGAAAGTCTTCTGTTTTAGGTGTGCGGGGTCGAGCGCGAGTGTGCGAGTGTGTGCGTGCATGCGTGTGTATGGGTGGGGGCGATGCGTGTGTATGTGCGTACTGTGTATGTCTGTGGGTCTGTGTATAATGACACGTTTTTTGTGCTTTCGGTCAAGTCTTATTCAGTATTTTTTCGTTGTACTTTTAACTTGCAATCTTGTATTGTGAGTTATTATTATTTTTTTATTAAATTTTCAAACGTATGTTTAAAAATTCACGTGACAAGCATTCGATTTGAATCTTGGGTAATATGATAAGATTTAAGATCATCTTGCTTCCTGAAAAAAAATGGTTTCTTAACTTAAAACCGTTCTCGAGAGTAGTTATGAGCTTTTGGGGAATTGTGTAAATGATTGTTCGACCTTTTGGAACAATTGTCAGAAGTCTTGGAACACACCGGTTAATATTGGCAGCTATGAAGGGAGAAATAGGCTTGAAACGCATTGTAACTATAATTTTCTTTAAACCCTCCCCATCCCCTCCATCAGTTTGAAAAATAATATGGGGCGGAGAGGCTCAGGGGTCGGCTCATGCAACATTGAATTGAGATCTTTTATAACATCATCCGGAATATCTATTATGCTGGCAATAAATGATATTTGAGAGGACAACAAGCACTTTACAATTAATATTCTACCTATGATTGTAAGGTCTCTTTGTTTCCACAGTTTTATAATATTCATTATTTTATTAATTCTTGATGTCCAATTTTGTTCCAAGTTACTTGCAGATTTGGAACTACTAAAGTTCACGCCCAAAGACTTGACGGTATTTTCAGGAAATAATTTCCATTTCAAGTTGTATGGATTTTTTTGACTATATGTATTGGAACCAATCCATATTGCCTCTGTTTTGTTTGTATTTAGTTTTAAGACTGACAATAACGAAAATATATCTAACAGATCTATAACTGTCTCAATATCTTTTCATCAGTAACAAATAGTGTAATGTCATCTGCATACAATGATATTCGAGCTTCATTTCTTGAATAACCTTCTAATGGAAGTTTTAGGCCTTTAATTTTTTTAGATTGCCTAATCTTCAGTCTATTTATGGTGTCGAGGGTTGTTTGCAATTCTTTATCATGATCATCACACTTTTTAGTTATGCTCTCAATTTTTTTCTACTTTATCTGTCTTTTGTATATAATAATCTCTACTACTTCTTGTCCTCTTCAACTCTTCATTTTTTTCAGCTAGCAAAGAAGTTAGATGAACAATTTTGTTCTGAGCAGCATCTAGTTCATTCTCCTTTTCTGTTAGTGATATATTTAAAACATCAGCTTCACATTCTTTTTCTTCCAACGATGTGTGCAGAACTGAAGCAACCATTTTGCCAGCTTCGACATCCATGACATCGACATCCATGACATCATCGACATCCATGACATCATCGACACATTTACGCTTTCTCAATGGCCCTTTCTTTTCAGGAAATGCATAGGGGAAAGATCTGAAGTTTTCAAGTCTTCAGGATTGCGTTTGTGAGACTTATTTACCTTTTGATAGTGCCAAATCACTGTTTGCTGCCTATCTATGTATGCTTGTAAGGTTGCACATAATTCTGATCCATATTTGTGCATATAAATTGATTGTAACCACAGAGCACATTTATTTTTGTCATTGTTCTTTATGTAGTGTATCATTTGGCCATTAGATAGCTCACTAGGTTCAGAACTTGCAGAAGTGCTGGCATTTGGTGAAAGCAGAGGTGGTGAAAGCAGTGGTGGTGAAAGTGATGGTTGTGAAAGTGATGGTTGTGAAAGTGGTGGTTGTGATGGTGGTTGGGCAAGCGATGGTTGAGCAAGAGAGAGTTGGGATTGAGCATGAGTTTGAGGAAGCGGTGGTTGGGGTTGAGCAAGTGTTGGTGAAGGTTGAGCAGGAGGTGAAAGCACATCGTTGGCAGAACTAGAGGATTCCATATTTTTGGACCCACAAATCTTCGTTCGTGGGTCCTTAGTATATTTATTAATTTAATCATATCTCAATATTAGAACTCAAGCTTTAGCCATTTACCACAATCAATTTCCCCACATTCTATGTGAAAATTAAAGGGCTGCAAAAAATGATATTGAGAGGACAACAAGCACTTTACAATTAATATTCTACCTATGATTGTAAGGTCTCTTTGTTTCCACATTTTATAATTGCGTTATTTATTAATCTTTGTCCATTTTTGTTCCAAGTTACTTGCAGATTGGAACTACTAAAGTTCACGCCCAAAGACTTGACGTACTTCAGTAATAAGTTCCATTTTCAAGTTGTAATGGATTTTTTGACTATATTTATTGGAACCAATCATTTGCCTCTGTTTGTTTGTATTTAGTTTTAAGACTGACATATAAACGAAAAAATATTTTCTAACATATCTATAACTGTCGCATCATCTTTTTCATCAGTAACAATATTGTATGTCATCTGCAAATGATCTGAGCTTCATTTCTCTTGGAACCTCTAAGGAAGTTTTTGAGTCCTCAATTTTTTTAGTATTGCCTAAGTCTTTCAGTCTATTTATGGTGTCGAGGGTTGGGGGGTGGGTTTGCAATTCTTTATCAGGATCATACACTTTTTAGTTATGGCTCGTCAAGTTTTTTTTTTTTCTACTTTATCTGTCCTTTTTTTTTTTGTATATAATAATCTCTATACTTCTTGTCCTCCTTTCAAACTCTTCATTTTTTTCAGGCTAGCAAGAGTTCGATGAACCATTTTGTCTCTGAGCACATCTAGTCTCTTCTGTCTCCGTTTCTGTTCTGACATATTTTCAAAACAGCAGCTTCCACATTCTTTATTCTTCTTCAACGATGTGTGGCAAACGAGGCAACCATTTTTGCCATCTCGACAAATCCATGCATCGACATCATGACATCAACACATCCATGGTGATTGAGACAGGGGAGATATAAGCGCATACCTACGGCGAATTGAACATCATCGATCACGACAGTACTTTACGCTTCTCAATGGCCCTTTTCTTTTCCAGTGAATCATAGGGAAAGATCTGCATTTTTCAGTCTTCGTATTGCGTTTGTGAGACTTATTTACCTTTTGATAGTGCCAAATCACTGTTTGCGGCCTATCTAGTATGCTTGTAAGGTTGCACGAATTCTGATCGCATAGGTGTGCACTATAAATTGATTGTACCACAGAGCACATATTATTTTTGTCATGTTCTTTATGTAGTGTAGTATTTGGCTTAGAAGCTCACTAGGCTAGGTTGAACTTGCAGACGTCTGGGCATCATTTGGTGCAAGCAGAGGTGTGAAGCAGTGGTGTGAAAGTGAGGTATTGCAAGTGATGTTGTGAACAAGTGGTTGTTTTGTGATGTGGTTGGGCTAGCTGGTTGAAGCAAGAGAGAGTTTTGCTGTATTGAGCATGAGTTGAGAATCGGTGGTTGGAGGTGAGCAAGTTTGGGTTGGTGAAGGTTGAGAGGACGGTGAAAGCACACTCGTTGCAGAAACTACGAGGATTCCATCTTTTTTTTGGACCCACAAATCTTCGTTCGTTCGGGGTCCCTTAGTATATTTAATTAATTTCATTCATACTCATATTAGACTCAAGCTTTAGCATTTACCACAATCATTCCCCACATTCTATTGAAAATTAAAGGGCTTGCAAAACTTGTATGCTGGTTTGAAGAGGACCTACCAATGACAAAATGAATTGATCTTAATAACATACTTGCTAGTCCAAATTTAACAGTTTCCATATGCTCTAGAGGAGGAGAGGCCCAATTCATAGCTGGAAGTCATCTTTTATCAGCTAATGCCAATCGTATGTTCAACTTCAATTATCACTCTCCAATTCACATTGGGGTTGTGTCCTTGATTGGACATGGCTATATATGGGTCTCTTAAACCTGGGACACAATAACTTCATCCCAGAGTAAACTTTAAGTATTCACTTGACCCTGGGATCGTGCACCATACTTGTTTCAACTTTTAGACTTCAACTAGCAGTGGTTCTTTAATCATATTTCACGTCATTTTCATCTTCTTAGCACTCTTTTTTAGTTTTGTGGGAGTTATATTAGCGGAACAATTCTTTAGTCAGAAAAAGTATGTTGGGCCTACCTTTCCTCACAAACATATTGTTATATATGTATACATAATTTGTTTTGAACATTATATAAATATACAATTGACTACTGTATATATATGTCAGCAAAACTATGATCAGCCCTTAGACTATTTAATAGTTTATCTTATTTGTGTGGCAATACATTTTGGTTAAAGACAAGTGACTATAGACCATATTAAATAGAGAGTCCATTGTCTTTTCACACAATACTTTTATCATCATTCAAATACAAACATATAATTTTACTCTATCTACCTTTGATTTTTCATCACTTGTTCTTTGAGAAGTTGTAATTAACTGTGTGAATGTTTTTTGTACCCAATGTTCGTTGTATGTTCCGGCCAATTGCAAGTTCAATGGTAATGCAAGATCGCCTTTATGCTTTCAATTTCACCATTTCGCATTCTTATCGAAAAATCATCAACTTTTTTTCACTCTACTTACAAGAACTGTGCGAAACATGCACATTGATTTCATTTCACGTTGAATTGGCTATTCGAATTGGCGCGTATGCATTCACAATATACGTTACTTTGTAGACCTACAATATACGTTTACGTTTAATCGACCTACAATGACAAATCTTAAAATATCTTTTTGGTAAACATGTCAAAACAAAATTTAGGAAATTTCATTCAGGACACCATATACTTCTAGGCCATATTTTTTCCGGTTTAATGTGCCCGTGAAATGTTTTCCCTCCCTGTCTGTTTGGAGCACAAAAAACGTCTCCAAATGGTCGAGTGACCCACATTTATTTTATGGGCCATTAGAAATAAATTAATAAAATAAAAATTCGAAAATTATAAAAAAAATTAAAAAAAAAAAATTTAAGTGCCATATTTTTTATTCCACTATCCAATTTAAAACGTGATTTCAAACTTTTCGACACACTAAACATTTGTCTTGATGGCAGCTATTTTTCATTTCATATTCTTTTTCAAATCAAAATTTTTCTTTTTTTAAGATTTTAAAATTAACTGATTTCGTTAAGTTGCTTAGGAGTTTCATATTGCAATGGAAACTATAATGTTTCATCTTTCTTTACTCTCAGCTTATCAATGTCTGTATCTTCACTTTTCATTATTTATATATATGATATATATATATCATATCCTGGCCACTTTCTGAATTTTCCTTTTTATATGTTGATGCTCAGCATGACATACGATCATGTCTTTTGAAGACCGCCCGTGTTTTTTCATGAACATCCTTGTTAGGGTGATTATGTAAAACTTTTCAAAGAAAACTTTTAAAAATCTTTAATCCTGAGCCATTCCTTTTCAGAAAGGTCTACTTTTTCTTTTTTTTTTAAATACGCTACCATCAGGGCATTTTAATTTCCATTACTCTATTTATCACCGTCTCAGTCCTATTTGTCATGCCGAAATTTTTTGAGGAGGAATAGATTTTCCCTGACTATATGATTAAACGCAAATTTGCTATTCAAGAACTTTTTTCATTTTTGTTATCCCAATGGCGAAATAGAAAACATGAATGGAATCGCAAAGCAATCCCATTGAAATCTATTGGCTAGTACTGCAATTGGCCGCCATTCTACGCGGTCGATGCGACCTTTACCGAATCGAATGAAGTTGCGGAATGGCAATAACACATAATCCTCGTTCAATTCCGCGCTAAAACCAATGTTCCCTTTTTAATGGAACACGTAAATTGCGAAATGCCGGGAAGCCTCTATTTTTTTTGAAAAAATTGTTTGATTTGTTTTATTTGATTACTTTTGCATCATTTGAGGAAAAAACAACCCTCAAATTGATTAAGGGGCATTATGGCAATTTTCAAAGTTATGGAGTTCACATTGATGAGTTATGGTTTAGAGTGTTTTTGTGTGTTTTTGAAGTTATGGATGAGTTCATTGATGATTATGTTTTTATAAGTAAAAAATGGAGCCCATCATGAGTTTCACGAGCTATTTTGTATAGTGAGGTTGAATGGAGTTCGTTGATTGAGTTTGTTTTAAGTCATTTGGGTGAGTTTATGGGATGGATTCCAGCAACCAGTTTCAGAATTTTTAGAGTTTTTTCTGTGAGTTTGTGGCATTCTTGAGAGATTATGGTTTAGAGGGTTTTTTTTGTTTTGGTGAGTTTAATGGTGGAGTTCACCAATGATGATTGTTTTACGAGTTATCTGTTTGGGGAGATATGGAATAGAGTTATGATGAGTTATGCTTTTAGAATTCTTTGGTGGGGTGGGGGGATCGCGAAGTCCAGTGAAACCGCATTGTATCTATTAACAGGCCATCCCTCCATTATTTACCTTGTTTAAGGGCAATGCCATCTCAATTTTACCATTAAAAAGCCATTCCTCCTTCCATTTAACCAATTAAAGGGCCCATTCAGGCCATTTCCTTCTCAGTTCCCATTAGGGCTATTCCTCCTTTGCCCAAAGGCCCATGCCATTCAGTTTACCCCTTGGAAAGGGTAAATGCAAATTTATTTAAAATTAAGTCCATTCCCTTCATTTACCATGAATGGACATTTCATTTAACTAATTAATTAAAAGGCTATTCGATTCCTCCATTTACCAATTCCCCCAAGGCCATTCCTCACATTTACCAGTTAAGGGGCCATTCCCAATTAAACGGGCATTATATTTTTCTCTGACATGTTTAAGATACATTGGATTAAAGAGCTTACGTAAATGTTCAAAAAATTATTACAGGAATTTATTTTTTGGCAACATTTTGAGAGAAGCAACCCTCGGGTTCAATGTTGACCTCAATACCTTTGTACTACACTGCATTTTCATTTGCCAAAGCATATTTTAAGTCCATCTGGAATATCTTATTTGTTCAAAACTGTCTGCCAACCATAACTTGTCCTTAGGTGTCTCATGTCATTGCGTCTCAGAGATCATTATCCAGGCCACCATAACACTGTTGGGCTAATGCATCATTGATGCTCTCCTTTTTTCTTTGAAAATTATAACAAATAGGTTTTTATATTGTCTTTTTAACTTGATGTTCCTACCAACTCATGTTTAAATTTTATTCATTATCATAAAAATGTGTCGTACCCCCCCTTTTTACTCCTGGAATCCCTTCATTAGAGATTATTAACAAATATTCACTTTTTTTACGTTTTATCGTTTGGACGGCAAAGATTGTCGGCTTTTTCCCCTCCCTCCTAGCACTAGCAGCATTCATTTCTTTTTCACATGACGGCCATAATTTGTATTGATAAGTTTTAGCTAACCCACCAGTCCCTGTAATCACGTGTTTTTTTTTTCATAATTAATTTTGTGAGATATGGTGAATCTCTGAAAATCCAAATGGCGGATGAAAATCCAAATTCGATGTCTGTGTCCCGCTTGCGAGACAACTGATGGAAAATTTACGATCCAACATGATTTTCAGATAAACATGAAACTAATGGATAACAGTTCAGAGTTTCCTTTTCCTTCTTAAAACTACAAAGAAAAATAATCTCATGCATCGGATGATTGGATATGATGGATTACCTGTGACCGGATGAATGACGAACTAGACCAACATTGTTAGCTCGTCTAATAATAATTTAACTAAGCTGAGTAGAATGGGAGCGATCTCTGAAATGGGAACAATCAAATGAAACGAAGCAATCACTGAAATCAAGGTCCCGCCCTGTCCCGTATTTTCGCAGTACCAATGCAGCTGCAAGTAATTTTACAACCCGCAGTGGGTATTGACCCCGGGCCCAGGGGCCGGGGTTCTAGGGGGCCCGTAAAAAAGAAAAATTAAGCCTGCGTTTTTGACAAAAGTCCGAGAGGGATGAGAAGTGATGAGTGAGTGGTAGTGAGTTAGTTACAAGTGAGTGAGCGAGCGGCGCGTGGAGGGAGAGAGAGAGAGTGGGAGCGAAGAGAGCACATTGGCAGGTACAGGGGGCCCATTCCCCCCTGCGGCAGTGATGCGCCTACTTATACGGTTTGAAAAATCTCTTAACCTACGAAATTTCCATTTTGTTAATAATTTTAGTGCTTGGCCCTCTCTGGGTTTGAAATTACACAAACACAATTAGATTTTGGTTTTATAAAACGGTTGGACATGAATTAAGAGTGGACTTAACCAATTTCAAATCGTTTCTAATCAAATATACATGAGAAAATGGGTTTTGGAAAGTGACATGCAATGGTCCGCGCTCGTGCTATTGAAACTCTCCATGAACACCTTTATATATTATTATTTGAACAAAACTAACCATCAGCTATATTTTTTTTAAACCGTCATCATACCTCTATCAATAAAAGGTGAAACATTACAAATTATATTGTTTCTATCAAATGTTCATGGAAAATGTGTTTTGAAAGTGAACACTCAAGGGTCCGCACTTTGCGCGTCCTGCACCCTACCCCCTGGCCGTCTCCCTAAACACTCTACATATGAAATATTTCAATCAAATACACCTTTGCTTCACATTATAGGCCTACCAGAAGTCCTCCCCACTCCCCGCGCCGCATGGCCACTTCGCAGACCACTGTTAAAGTGACAGGAGTGATATTTTTTTAGGATACAATTTCTCTCAAATTGCACTTGATCGGATATAGACCACCTACCAAGACGGTTCAAAGGTGTATTGGACAAACAGCACGAAAGAAAACCGCAACCTTGTTTTGAACTTGCCTGACTATCGTAAATTTCACCATAGAACACCGGCTTTGAGTTTCTTGTCGTGCACGACAAAAGTACTAAATCATCACTTATTACATAAAAGACGGCGTATTAGGCTTATTCACTTCCAGGTGTGGTCTAATACATTGGGAAAGCATTCCAAATATGCAAAAAACCCGGGTTCGAAAAAATTGGGGCGCTTCTTTCTGGAAATCTCCTCATGGCTCTTTAACTTCAAACCCCCTTCCCCCCTCCGGATAGGTTCTGGAAAACGAAGAAGGGGTGGTAAAGGGGCCCGTAACTCCAAGGTTCCGCCCTGTCCCGCAATTTCGCCTTCGGCCCCCAGTACACCGCAAGCTAAATCTCAACTTTTTTGGGTTTTTTTTGTTTTTTTTTTGCTTTTATAACCGTGGATCCGAAGATGAATGCATTTCACCCTTGCAGCTGAATTTCATTAGCGACAAATGCTGTCATGGCCAAAATTTAGAATAGTATTGTGCGAATGTGTTACGATAGGGTAAAGTGGGGTTAATATGGACCCCTTAAGCAAGATCATATTTTCAAGAATTTTTATGTTTATTCGTTAATACCTTTTCATTATCAATTGATATCTTTGGTTCACGGGTCAGTGTACAGACCAAAAGATATCATCTCTAACCAAATAAAGATATAGGCTTTCAACTTTTGTTGCAATGGTCCATCATTAACCCATGCATCGGCCATAAGGGACCCCCCCGTCATTGGCAATAGAATAGAGGTCGGTAATATGGGACCCTCATATTGTCCATAATTGCCCCGTCCCATAAAGTATCTACATGGGGATATAGGGTGTCCATATTACCCCAATCACACTACACATGTATCCAGCCATTTTTTCATTTGATTGGAGATAGAATTTGATACATGTAATTGATACATGGGTAAAATAGTACTTCATGTTACCATGGTACAACCTCAATCCTCGGCCAATAGAAAATAGGGATGTTTTAAAACGTCCAATGACATAAGAAACGTGTTAAAAATTTTAAATTTAAATATTTCCGTGTGACTGTAACCAAATTACAGTCATTTGAATGATGTTCGTTCAAGTACCATAAGAAGGATCCTCCTACAACCCCTAGTTAAAAGTTATAGGGGGGTGGTCCATAATGCCGGTGGTCCATAATTCCCCACTTTACTTAAGTAGATGAAGTCGGGGATGAAGTGAGAACTATGTGTAATGGCTCCGGTGGATCTGGTAAATGGGCCAGCGTGACTTGTCCACCTGCACAACACAAATCCCTGTCGTTTCCCCCTTTGAATTAGTGCACCACCGTTTCCTCCGCATGAAAAGTCATGCTAACAATATCTATAAGATTCTTTAAGTTCCTTGGATTGTAGTGTAATGCGAAGGGCTTGCTGGTGGACATCATTAAAACGTTCCAGCTGAGAATCCCTTCGGATGTTATCTATAAAATTAACAAAAATATTGTTAAAAGTTTTAACCTATATACTTTGGTTCTAAAATATTATTTGCGGCCAAAAAAAACCCATTTTTCTTGGATACCCGTAAGTCTCTAGGCTAGGGACATGTTTAGATCCTCAGTCGAACACCTGAAGGTATGCCTATGTTAATAAGAACATTGAAAAATGATTTTTTTTTTTTTCACGAACCCTTGAAGTGTGTAGAATAGAAAGTGATTTTTTTACGAAAACTATTTTATAAATCGATTTCAACGTAAATAGAAATTTAGAAGAGTAAACTTCTAAAGAATACAGGAGCTAGTAAAGAGGCACTGATACTTACATTGGCAGTCTTCATTCTCATCTCTGTAATTTTCTCAGACGCTTTGCTTCATTTTTTTCCATTTCCTGTATGTTGTTGTAACATATTTGTCGCTTGCTTTTTGCCATTGCAACTGGAGTTGATACTACATTTGATTTCTAAGCCCTAAGTTCGTTCATAACTACGCTGCACTGCGCGTGCAGTGGGCCGATATATTCGATCACTTGCTGGCAGAACTCAACGTAACCGACTGCAGCCTGCAGTTAAATAATTTTAACTCGGTTGCAGTACCCGGCAATGCAGTACCCTGGACAGAGAACGAATTCGAGCACTGCAACTTAACCGCAACCGCACTTTCAGTGTAGTATGAACGAACCTTAAGCCCCCGCCGCACTTCTGTTTGCTTTTGCTAAAGCGCCGCGCGTCCTGCGTTTGCTACAATGACCAGTGCAGTGACATGGTTTTGTAAAAACCCCATAATGCTTGTGCGTTATAACATATGCACAGCTAGTGTGCTGCAGTGGCATGGGTTTTATCCATAATGCATCGGCGACGCGCTTCAGCTAGCACGACCCGTTTTCCCTGTTATTTCCATAGTAACTGTATAGTTTTGAAAACATGAATGTCCAAACGCCCATGGCATGGTATACCCCAACCAATGTAACAAAATCAGAACCGGATAGAGGCAATCTCCGAGAACAACCGGTGTACAAGGTTGAGAATCTTTCTTTTATTATCTAGATGACGCATGGTGGTGCTGGGAAACACAAAGACACAACTCAATTTTAACTCTCTTTTTAGAGTTATATGTTTTTGTGTTACTCAGCATCATACATCGTAAAACAGTTCTATACATCAGATCAACCTTTTAAGTTTTCAAAATTTTTAAATTGAAAATTTTGGACCCCCCACCCCAACCTTTCTTTTTTTATCAGAAATTTTAGGCTGTATTTATTTTCTACTTTAAAAACTTCATATTGTGGCCATTTTGGCATGTTTTGAGAGGCAAATTTGACACATAAAATTCAACTGAAAGTATAGAAACGATCTATGCCCAAATTGTTTTTTATTCTCTTGAACTATATCAAAATTGGAATCCATGAACCATTGTGCTATGTAAATGTTGGTTCAAAGACATCAAAAACCCGTTATCGGCATCATTTCCAGCTTGATCACTAAAAGGGGAATGTTACTAAAATTTAAATCCAATAAACATGGAAAAGCTCAACTTCAACAAAAGGTATGGAGGAGGTGTTCACATCTTGAGAAAATGATAGCCCTGCATGTTGAAATTGATTGCTCAAATTAATACTACGAAGAATCAGGAAAATAATGCACATCATTCTTCTGTTCACATCTTGGGACTATTGGAAGCATCACTCCTCCATACAAGTTGTGTCCTAGTCCTAGCATACATGAAGTGCTTGGTCCACCTGTGTGCTTTCTGTCTTGATAGAAGATTTATTTAAGTCTCTGGTTGCTTCGTTGCCACGTTTCCCATAATGCCAAACATTAATATTGAGATACTTCAAGTTCATACACGTTGTCTGGGCTGCATTTGTAATGATACATCATGTCGGCCTCGGAGTCAAAGCTTTGAATCTTTGCTTTTGGGGGGGGGGTACATCCTTGCTTGAGTGTGGGATCCCAAGAGCTTCCACATCATCACAATCCCCTTTTACTCTACTTAGGATCCAGGAACTGTGAAAACATCAAATGTGGTTAAGCTTTCCTTGATGAGGAACTTTGTTAGGGGGTCCCTTTGTCTGGTTCCTGGTTTGCTCTAGGTCCTGCATATTTCTGGGTTCGTTGATATTAATCTATAATGGGCTCAAATACTGTGTCAATTAGCTCACATATTCCAGCTGGGACATCCACAGTTGAAAGAGTGGGGTTACTTGAACTTGAACGGGCTGCTTTCGTGTCTCCTTCTTCCTGACTACTGGGTCACACCATCAACCTGCATATTTTTGTTCCCGATTATTACCTTTTGCAAATCAGAGCGGCATTCTCTTCTCTTCATGACATAACCAATTGACTTGTATATATAAGTTGAGAACAAAGCTCCCGCTCCATTGAAATGCCAATATGACGTTGATGACGAAGTTAAAATACATCGCAGACCAACTCCTCCCTTTACCACAGTGTAATATTGTGCACCTTCAGTATTTCTCGCATGTAGGGATATGGCAATTTCCCTATTTCAGAGAAGGTGTCTGGCACACCAGCTATGTTTGCCGGAGTGGTGAAAGGTACTTCTGCTGGAGGGCACGTGGTGGTCCGTGGATTGAGCGCTCGTCCCGCAATCCAACGGTCGTGGGTTTGAATCCCACTGCGGCCAACGTGTTTGGGCCCTGAGTAAGGCACTTTACCTTACTACTCCTCTCCACCAGGTGTTAAATGGGTAACCAATCATATTCATGCTGGGACAGTAACAACCTCGCTGTGCCGGAGGATTGGCGAACCCCCACAGCAACATAATACGGAGAAGTCTGGCCCAACGCTAAGGAAAGAGAGATGGGCACTCCGCACACAGCTTGCTCGGCACGATGTTCTTTTCTGGTGGATCTAAACCTAGATTGGTGGCTAAGATTTCCACCAGTGAAATTGCTGCCATCCTCCTTCAGGTTTTGCTCCTTGCACATTTTTCTGCACTTCTGATTTGGTTCTTCCACAGAGTGAGTGCAATCTCCATTGAATCTCCGTTTAAAGGGATTAGCAGCGATAATTCGAGAAAATCGGAAAAAATGTGGAATGTATTTTTAAACCATCAATTCATTTATGATGGTTATTGCGATCGGAGTTTGCTTCTATTTTTCTCTACTAGTCGGCTGTTTTATTTGCCATTTCTGACGGAAAGCTCCTAGTCGGGAGTCAGCTACTGGGGTAATTTCCGTGTTGGGCTTGATTTTGTTAAATTTCAGTGACGGAGTCAGTTTGGGTAACTTTTGGTCTTTTTGTCAAGTTTTGAACAGGATTTGATGCCGCGCTTGTTGTCTTTCTTACTGAATACATTGGTTTATGTGTGCACTTATTAAACGGTTCTAGCGGTTTCTGGCGTGTGAAATGACACTTGATACTACCATCTACCCAAGGGCTTCCATGGACTGAGTTCACCTGTTCATTCTAAGTTTGAAGGTCCCTGTGGGGACAGGGTATAGAATGTTAATTAATGAACTTGGCAATTGAAACTTACTGTTTAGTCCAAACTAGCAACCAGCCGTAAAGTACCACAGAATTTTAAACTTGTTTGCCCATTGATAAGGTTGTTGGACTGTTTAAAATTGAATTGGCTCCAGAACCCACCTTTTGGATGACTACATGATTCATGTAAAATTGTCATCATAATAATCGTTAAGGTGTTTAACTCTGCAGTTTTTTTTTAGGATAAAATACAAATTAAATGTGTCCCAGAATTTCATATAGTCTAGGGTTGTGCATGCTTGTAGTGGTCTGTGGATTTACGACTTGCTGACAACTACTCACTCCCTTGGTCTCACAAGTAGCTACAAGTGTAAACAGAAATAGGCTTGTGCTTTATTAGTTGGGACCTTCACATGTCATCAGTTACACTTGTAGAGTGAACAGGGTTACATTTCACTGGAATAGATTTAGTGTAAACAAACCCTGGATGACACAAAAAGAAGTTGTTTTACTGAGATCAAAATTCTAAAGTGATGTTAATAACTCGGGGGTATTTTGCACCAAGTCTCACAGAATTTCAGCAAAAGTACGAAGAAAGAGACCAGAATTTGCTTACTTTTGTGAAGCAAAACTTCAAAAATATGAAGTCCGTACCTTAGCAAATTTGGTACCGTGGTATCGTCCTTTGCATAAGGCAAGCCCTTTTTTCCATTATGGCATTTATTTGTACTAATTATGCATAGTGTTTACGGTATATGATGGATGAAAAGTTGGGTTTTGTTGGTTTCGACGGCAAAGTTTAGAAAATTTAGTTTATGTATAATGGTTATATTTTTTGAGGTGTTTGAGGGAATATTTTGGTGTACACTGAGAAACCTTATCTGGTTGTCATTATTAAGTTCTTTTTGGCTATTTTCGATACAAAGGACATTGCTGCGACAGCTTTGCCCAGGTAGCTTCAAGTCTGAACGATGTTCCACCTTGTTGATCGTTTGAATATTTTGGCTCATCGTGATCCCCTAGTATTTTACGCACACACACCATGTGTGCGGAGCTAACAAGGTCGAGTACAAGCACATGTATTTTATGACGTTTTATGCAAATGCACACCTGAGTATCGCGCTGGGTTGCCCATTTAGCCGAAGACCCGAGTAAAAATCTCCCATGTTGGGGAAGCACTACTGCGGGCCACGATAACTTTTCACCAGCTATGTTTTTATGGATTCTTGATGTCAACAGTTTACGCAATCAGGTCAATAAGTGCATCATCTATTTACCGGTGGTCTGTCTGTCTGTCAGTGTGTCATGTCTGTCTGATCGCGTCTATTTTCTCGGAGACCAAGGGTCGCACGTTCCTGAAACTTGGTGGGTGAATGCCCCTTGACCAACCGAAGACAGTTGTATTGGTTAGTGGATCAAAGGTCATCAGGGGTCATTCAAGGTCAGATGAGGTCAAATGGGGTAAACATTGGTGTATGGACATGAAACTTGGAGAGTGGGGGTTGATTGTTGTATGATTGCTGAAAAGTTTGAAGGTAACAACAAGGTCATTATGGGGTCTTCAAGGTCAAGGAGGTTAAACCTTGTTTTCATTTCCTGCGACACCGAGGGTTGCACGTTCCCGAACTTGGTGGGTGGTGCTCCTTGACCTCCGAAGACCGAGTTTATATTGGTTAGTGGATCAAAGGTCCTTGGGGTCCTCAAAGTCCAAATTAGGTCAAAATGGGGTAAACGTTGGTGTATGGACATGAACTTGGATGGTGGGGTCGATTTTTGATGGCGAAAATTTTGAAGGTAACGACAAGGTCATTAGGGGTCATTCAAGGTCAAAGTAGGTTAAACCTTGGTTTCTCGGACACCGAGGGTTGCACGTTCCCGAAACTTGGTGGGTGGGTGCTCCTTGACCCTCCGAAGACCGAGGTTCTATTGGTTAGTGGATCAAAGGGTCAATTGGGGGTCATTCAAAGTCAATGAGGTCAATGGGGTAACGTTTGGGGTATGGCATGACACTTGGAGGGTGTGGTCCCGATTTTTGATGCCGAATATTTTGAAGGTTACGACAAGGTCATTGGGGTCATTCAGTTGTCAAAGGAGGTGACATGTTGGTTTCTCGGAGACGAGGGTCGCACATTCCTGAAACATGGTGGGTGGATGCCCCTTGACCGTCCGAAAGACCGAGGTTGTATTGGTTCGTTGATCAAAGGTTCATCAGGGTCATGAAGGCCAAGTGGGGAACGTTTTAGTGTTGGACATGAAACTTGAGGCTGGGGTCCAATTTCTTTCGATGCCGAAAAGGTCCAAATGAGGTCAAATGGGTAAACGTTGGTGTATGGACATGAACTTGGAGGGTGGGTTCTGAGTTTTGATGCCGAATATTTTGAAGTTCACAACAGGTCTTAGGGGTCATTCAAGGTCACAGAAGTAAAACGTTGGTTTCTCAGAGATCGAGGGTCGCAACTTTCCTGAAACTTGTGTGGGTGGGTGCCTTTGACCGTCCGAAGACCGAGGTTGTATTTGGTTTTTAGAGTGGATCAAAGGGCATCGGGGTCATTCAAGATCTATGTCACATGGAGTAAACATTGGTGATGGACATGAAATTTGGAGGGGGGGTCGATTTTGACACCATAAATTTTAAAGGTCATGGCAAGGTCCATAGGGGCAGTCAGTAAAGGTGTTAAATTGGGCCAACCATTGGTGTATGGCCCTGAACAAACGTTCAGGTGGGATTGATTGTGATCAATCTTAAAGAGCACAACAAGGTCCACAGGGTAAACTTTGGTGTATCCAGACGAACTTGTGGTGGGTCAATTGTGGAGCCAAAAATCAAGGTCTCAGGGGTCATTCAAGATCCCATTGGTGGTACCGTTGGTGTATGACTGAAACCTGGAGGGTGGGGTAAATTGTTGAATTGCCGAAAATTTCAAGGTCCCAACAAGGGTAATTAGAGTCTTTAAAGGTCAAAGGAGTCAAAAGCCTATTTTCTTTGGCGATCGGGGAACGTACGTTCTTTCTGCGACTTGGTGGGGGGGTGCCCCTTGATCTTCCACAGACTGAGTTTGTATTGTTAGTGAGCCAAGGTCCTCAGGGACATGCAAGGTTCAAAGGAGGTAAACATTGGGGTATGGATGTGAAACTTGAATGGTGGGGTTGATTGCTGACAAACACCTTCAAATGTCATGACCAGGTCATCTGGAGTCATTCAGGTCAAAGAAGTCAAATGGGGGTTAAACTTTGGGTGTTCCAGTGAAACTTGGTGGGGGCGATTTGTGATGCCGAAAATGTTGATTAAAGTCATGTTAAGGTCATCAAGGGTCCAATCAAGCAAAGGAGGTCAAATCCAACTTAATACAACATGCATCCCTAACCATCCCAATTGATGGTACTGAATCATTGATGCACTCGTTTAAACTTATAATTCGGGGATAAGTGTGTACAATCCCATTGAACTACTTTAATGTAGGAAAAAAACACACCAAATGGTGAATAAAATACAAGTATTTGAGGAAATTTGTCAGACTGCTCCAGCAAATAGCCATACAGTGATGCATCTTAAAATATACACAAAAAGGTGATTGTGGTTTACAATAGCACTAAAGACAAACAAGATAAATGTTTTGTCTTGAGGTCAAAACTGTTTACAAGTAGGTGCACGTGACTGGTGACCTCATGTCACCTTTGGCCCATCCACAAATCGGTGTGCCGGGTAGGGTCAGGATGGGATTGTGGACAGGGTGGGGGGTGTCAGGGAGGGGGAGGGGTTGCGTCAGGGGAAGGGTGCATGGGGGTGACCTCATGTGACATAGGTGACCTCTGTGACCTTTGTCACCCCCAGTGACTTGTAACATTCTCTCCCGTGCATTTGTTCTCTTTCTAATCATCATTTGCCAAACTTCATCATAAAGCAAGTGTTCGCGCAACCAGGCGACACTTGTTCGAGAACCGCCTTGTTTGATCTAAAGTCGGGGAATTTGTACGCCCATATAGAAATTCCAGAATAGGATAAAAAAAGTACTGCCTTGTCTTTAATACGTGGATTTTCAAGCCAACCACTGCAGTTATGTGAGCACATCCATGCAGTAACAAAAAAATACCACAAATATGAATTTTGGATGATTTTCGATGCTTGTTCAGATTAGCAAATCGCTGTTGCCTTAATTCCCTTTAGTGATCATTATAAACTCTTCTCCCATTCTCAGTAGTATCTTGGTAGTAAGATTTTACATCATCTTTAGGTATCCATGGCCGAATCGATATCTTTGATTATGTCTCAATTGGGTCTGTCTTGAATAATTTTCATAGCTAAATCTAAGGATGGGTTGGCAGGAACCGAAAAAGCCCACTTGCGTTCCCTAACTGCACAACACCTTCCGACTAGGCACAAGCGGTTCAATTGCCGTAAATAGTTGAATGACCTGATTTACGCATTGGACAAAGTTCTGTACGGTTGGTATCATACCGAGTCAATCCTCAGGTGTCAGTTGTGGACTGCTTTTCAAGTATTGTCGTTCCAGCATGTGCGCTTACTTCCCTCAGTGTTGACTCTAATATGATGGAGTGCAATATGTAGGTGTTTTGCCAACACAAATCTAGTCCCAATGCATATTGAAGGGTTTGCATAGCTCACTCTCAACATCACCTTCATAAAGTCCAATGGCCACTCTCTTTCCTCTTATTATTCAATGCCAAAAATTCTTTTAACTTCAAATCGTCCTTGAAACAATGCTTCCTTTTCTGTTATACCTCTAAAAGAAAGTTAGGGGCCTGTTGCCAAATGACCCTTGCCCAAGCAGCATATGACTTCTGCTGCCCATGTTCTCCATTTCTCAGTGTATGCATTGTTGTTGAAGACTTCCTGTCTGTGCTTTTGGCTGAAGGATTTGCTAGAAAGGGCCCATGGCGGCCCTGGCAACTCATTTCCACAGCATGTGGATCTTTTGCTGGGTTACGCTTGGAGTTGGTACTCTGCAGAAGATATCTGTACTAATTTCTTCAAGCCAAGATTTTTGCAAAGTCGTGCTATGCACATCGGACTATCTTTGTTCCAGGTGCTTCTGATGGGCATTGTCCAACAACAAAAATAAAAGTTGATTGGTGTGGATTCCTGACAGAACTGGTCGAGAGATGTAATTGACATCAATAAAAAATTTCCTAAGACATCTGAAGCAGTCTCAGGTTCAAAGAACGACAGGTTATGAGTGAAACAGCTTTCTCCAGTGGCAAGTTGTGTGAAACATAGATGCTGATGTGAGTCTCTACTTGAAATAAACATGTCTTCGTCTGATTGTATTTAGGAAAAGGTGGTATTGGTTTGTCACAGCATTTTCCCTGGATTGGTTCCAGCTTTGTCAGAAGAAGCAAATGGATTCCAGACTTGGACGTCTCTGTACAGGGTCAATGTCCCCCGCATACTATTTCTTCGCATCCTTGGCATCAACCATGTGCTTACCCCAACTCTTGGCAGTAGCTGAAGGAGACAGGCATGAATTTACATGTGGTTTATGAGCATGATGTTGTTTTGCTTGGCAAGGTTACCAGCCTTATACATTTTGAGTATAGTTGTACAGTGAACTCAATGAAATTTGAAAATTTTCTGGCACGACGCATTATCATGCATGGTCATTGCTTTTATACAGCGTAAATCTGTGGTTAGCCGTGGATGCATTTCAGCTGCACCAAATGACATTTCCAGAACAAATTTCAAATCGGGAACGGAAATTCATCTGCTTCAACTTCCCTTGTCCTCTGCGTCTTTCTCCACGTCATCTTCCTGTATTTTTAGCAGATACACAACGAGATGCAAGTTTTCTCTGCTGTGTGTTGTCATGTCATTTAGAACACCCACTTGAGAAGACTCACAATGATTTGTATGATTTTAAACACTGGGGAAAGTATCTCTAGCTCGCTGGATTCTTGCTTCTGTTCTGTCTTTTCGCAAGAAGTCATTCAGGGTAATTCAAGTGGGATTTGTCCATGAGAGCTAACAAAGGTCTGTGTCCAAATTTTCACTGAGAAGATACAAACTTAATGAAGAAGAATCACCCACTGACTCTTGCCATGCATTAATCACTTTATGTGTGTTTTGAAGATCCATTAGAGTAAAATGAAAGATTGGAAACATTACTCTGCAAACTTCCTGCTGTAATAAATCCTCTACCACAAATATATACTAGTACTTGCATAACATTGGATTGCATTCCTAGGCACTTCGATTTATGTCGTGCATTTCTTTCTCTTTAGTTTCTGCTGCTTTGGTCTTCTTGGAATGCAGAGGGTGAGAAATTCTTGCTTGGGCTGAGAGTATATCATGCCAGCTTCCTGAGTTGCGATTAAAGGCTCAACTTCAATCAAATGGCAACCGATTGCCAGTATGCCCTGGATTATGTGCCTTGTACTTAGCTGTTTCTGCATACGTGATTATTAAGCATGCTATGTTTTCTTAACAATATTAGACACAGTTTTTTTGAAGGGCGCCCCCAAATATTTTCAAAGATTGGAGATTTTTACACGGTTTTGCATTGGTAACGGCTAGTTAACTATACCTGTGGAATGGTTAGCTCGAAATGTCTATGTGTTCCAAACGAAGGAATTTTGTAATAGAATAATATTATCGGGGGATCCCCGATTAATAATCAATGGCTGCTGGAAAATGGCCTTCCAATGTGAGATAGCGGGGAAATAGCGCCATGACGTGTATACGCTCATCATAGTGTTTTTAATGTTCGGGCAATCAAGTTAGAGGTTTATTTTCTCGAGGTGGCACTATTCATCATGGAAGGACATTAAACGTAGCAGTTCCAGCTCTGCCGGTAAGATCCAATCTGGGATCCCAGTTCTATTAAAAATCGCTATTTGGTGATAAATACGCATTTTTTTAGCATTCTCGTTCGCAGGTATAGTTTCTCACACTGCTATGTTTCAAACAGAAGATTGCCTTCATCATTTGTAAAAGCTTGTATTATCTTGTCGCAGTTTATCTCTTTTGACATTAGAACATGCCAAGGCATCTCCGTTGTGTCGGCCTGCCCCCTAAGCAGAAGACAAATGGGATCACGTGTCCACTGGAGTTGTCTGTTGTTGTGAAGTTGTTGTGAAAAAGGGTTAACATTTGCATGTAATATCCACATACATTTACTTTGATGGATTTAAAACCAAATTGGGTCCACAGGTGCAACATGGCATCCCACACTTGTTGATGAGGTCAAAGTCACATACCAATGGTACAGGTCATGTAGACGTTCAAGTGTAATAAAAGGGCTGAAAATGGGCATTCTGGTTTACTCCAGGCAAGGTTCTGACACCAGATGTAGAAGGTACTGATCTTAATACATGTGGGGTGAATGTCCTGAAGATTGACGCTCTATGCCCTGGATGATTCACGGTCTGACTCAGATTTCGAAAATATAATATTTTGTGTAGAAATTAAAATGAGACAACGAGAAATAAAGATATTACCTAAAATGGCTAATTCCAAAATTAGAGCATGGCACCCCATGGGAGTTTCATTTGCGTGCAGTAAACATTTATGATAGCCTACAGTGCCATAGGCTACTCGGTGTATAACAAAATTTCCGGACGGAATTTTATAATACAAAGTTGTGATTTCTATATTGAAGGACTTCGATTTGAGCTAATTATTCACACACAGTGATTTATTTGAACAAGCATTATGATATGCACCAAAAAAACACGATTTGTTTGAAAACCTGAGTGCACCATCATTAGGGAAAATCTCTGAGTCGGCCTTAACTTGTATGATGCGCTTATGGTTTGCTCAGGCAGGTTCACGTCAGTGAAGAGGTATTGGCATTTTATTGCATGATAGGCTGGATATCCCAGACGAGTGACACTTTATTGCTTTCTGGATGATGATCAACTGAAGAAATACTTGCATTTTGAGTTGAGGTGCAACTCCATGCAGGTGCTACATGACCTTTGACACGGGCTGGTAAATTACTGCTGATTGTAGACCTTCACATTTATTCCAGAAGGCCCTACATTGCTTTTCTGTGTGCATATGGGCTTTTGCTGATGGCTGGTGACATGCAACTGATTGGAACAAGGGTGACACTCTTGATTCTTGCTGGAGTACATGATGATGGCTCTTCATAACTGCTGTCTTGTACTGGAGCTTAAACTTGTTGTGGTGGTGGCAATTGAGTGAATTGAGATAGTGGTTTCTTACCTGATGATTGAAAAAATTGAACCAATTTGGGTGCTTCACTTTGGCCTACTGTAGCATAGGTTGTTTTACATCAAATTTTGTACATAGAACAAAATGATTTGGAGACCCAACCAACCCTTGGGTTTACTAGGTCAGCAGACGGGTCACATAACTGTGAGGGTGGTTCTTGTGGACCTTTCCTATGCCGATATCTGAGGCATAATTAATACATTGTAGTGGATCCTGTTTTCCTGTGTGTCTCTAGAAAATTAGGATAAGCAGAAAAAAACGGAGAGCCCTCTAAACAAGAACTCAGCATACACATGAAACATGAACCCCACTACTTGAAGGAGGTGCCTTGCATGTATATGCAGCTTCAAGCTTGCACCAAATGGCCTACCCACATCTTTGTCATGGAGATGCTTTTACATAGTTAGCACTTTCACACTGAAAAGCCACCCAAAAGAACCGTCCATTTGCCTTGCCTCCAACCCAAATGTTGATCTTGCAAAATAGTCAATGTTGAGGATGAGTTCACAGCAGACATGCCTTGTAGTTCAATGTGATGGCTCATTCAGTACAAAAAACTAATACTGAAAAAGATTCTGAAGCAGGCAGTTACCATACCAAATACTTTTTAGTTGGGGATTCAGGTGGTCGTTCCATTAGGGTGTATCTCACGTAAATACTCAGGAATAGTTTCACCCACCATGTACCTTGAACCGTCTGCTTTCGTGTACCCTTTCTTGGCACGGAATTGCAGTTCTATTATTACATGATTTGTCAAACTGCAGAACAAATAGCATGTTTTGCAACCACTAAGAGTTTTATTCCAATCTAGGCAACCTGCTGGGCTCAATAAGTTCAGTTCTTGTTTTTAGGGGGACATGGCGTCAGCTTCTTTTTGAGAGATCAATTGTAGTTTTCATAAATTTCTGAATTCTCACAACTTTCAGGAGTATTTTACTTTTATTTAGTGAAAATCGGACATTTCGTTCCAATGTTATGGTTGATCGAATTGTACAGCATCGCACAGAGAAAGACGATTTCTTATGTTTTCATATTGTTTTTCCAGCAGGCTACTTTAAATTTGTTTTTTCCATTGTTTTTCAAGCAGTAATTTTTGATAGAATTACAAAAATAAATTAAATTTTGGGTAAAAGTGACCATTTACATATGTGTTTTTTAATTAAAAATATTATATATTAATAGAATGATGATTAGAATGTGAAAAAACAAAATTGCAATAATTAATTTAATAATTGATTAATTACAATTAAATGCTTCGAGACCTTTATTGCCTATTATCGTTTGTTTGTCATTTTTCAGAGGTTTGCAACTTTCCCCCCCCCCCACTTATCTCAAAAACGGTTTGACCTAATGTGACTTCAACTTTGGCACCAACGAGTTTAGTGTACATACTATGATCCATGAGAGGTGTTTTATAAACCTTTAGTTTTTGAGTTGCATTGATTTTTGTATGTCACCAGCCCGAAAATGTTGAGAGAAGTATTGAACGGTTTTGCCATGGCAACACGGAATATAATTTTGTTAAAGGCCTCTAGGATCAGCAGGATCCTGGCCATAGTAATTGTTTAAGAAACAAATATTTCATAATAACTTTATATTTTGAGATAAATGGGGGAGGGGACAAAATTGTCATTTTGAATTTCTGATTTTCTTGGTGGCGTGACCTTTGGACCCCTGATAATTAGCATACCGGAGGTCGATATATGCCGATACAAATATATTGAAAAGCTCATCATACCGAACATTTTGGTAATATCACTTGCTTGTATTTAAAGAAACTATGTGCTGTGATTTGCAATGATGCGATTATTGTTGAACCGTGACGCCATAGTCCCCCCTTAAATCAGTTTCTGTATTTTACCGGACAAAGTGGAAGATAGTCACCAGTTTTGTCTGCTTTTGCCGACATATCGTTTGACTTCAGAAAAGTGATTAAGATGACAAGAAGAAGCAGGTTATAACCTTCACCTCAAACTGGTAGGTCAGATTTTGAAACAGACCCGATTTTATGATTTACGGCGAAATCTCCCAATAAATACTGTAAAACAAGTAATTTCGCTAGCAATTAAATTCACTAATTTCGCTAAGACCTCCTAATCGCTAAATTAAATTGCACGCCCCAAATAAAGATGAATACTATAGTCTAACATAGCAGGTTGATTCAAATAGTGAAATTAAATGCTGCAAAAAAAATATGATGATTTGCTATTCGCTAAATTTAAGTTGCCGTGAAATAATGTTTTACAGTAGTCGGGGGGATTGTCAAGTTATGGCTCTGACCGTAGTAAGTAAAGTGTGGTGGACACAATGTTTTTGCTGAAAATGATTTAGATTAGGGTTTGTACAATAAGAATCTGACAGGTGCCACCTGGGTCCTTGAGCATTTTGAGAAATCCAGATGGCATTGCCATAAATGAAATATTTATCAACCCTTATATTATCAAACTATGGAGTTGCTAGCTAGATATACTATAGGACCAATGAACAAGTGCATGCACTTGTTAACATTAAATCATAATCCAAATTCAAATGGAAAGCCAAATAGAATAATTTTAGAAATATGCCCTATAATAGCAAATACCTGCAATCAAACTAAACATGAAGTACTTCGATTATCTGTTAGACACAATAAATGTTTTTGATACTTGTAAAAGTTTATAACATGACGTCAATCATATGGCAGCCAAAAAACATGATATCGTCAAAAAATACTTTGGACACAAATTTCTAATACCGTCAGTATAAATAATTGTGTGAATGAAACAATTAGAAATGTACTATGATCATAACCAACTACCAGTTAATCCGAAAATTATAAAAATGGGGTGTCCAAATTATAAATTAGTGCAATATAGTGAAAAAAATGTTATTTTTTTGACAAAAATTTGCACCATATTAGTTTTATATGATTTGGCACATTTAAAACAAATTTGGAAATGTATGTTTACATTGGTTAGGATCAAAGATAATTTCTCATGTCATTGACACATTTTGTTTCTATTTGAAGGCTGTCATACTTACAAATTTGTGTCAGTATTTTTGAGTTCACATTTTGGGCTTGCCATATTGATTGACGTCATGTTACAAATTTTAAAAGTATTCCAGAATTACATTTATTGTGTAGAACAACATATCCTAAGTACTCACGTTCTATTGTATCACAGGTATTGCGTATAGGGCAGGCGCGGACCAGGGAGGGGGCGGAGGGGGGCGCGCCTCCCGGTTAATTCTGCAAATTCTTGCAAAATCAGCCCATTTTAGATATTTTGGACCAGTTACAGCCTTGTAGCCCACCGATAATTTTGACATTTTTCAAATCCTGGATCTGCCATTGTAGGAGAGGCATGTTTTACATTATTGGATTGAGCTTACCATTTGAATGGAAGTATGACTTTAAAGGTGAAACGGAGAGATTTTGAGGCACCCAAATATTTTTCCTAATAGTAATTTCATATATATTGGACATCACAGATTTTTTACTTTGTACTTGGCTCAGAAATGTCTTAAAAGGGAGAAAAAAGGTGATTTTGATTTGCTTATATTTCAAATAAAAACATAGGCTGAATTCGTATTTGCTCATTACGGGAAATTAGAAAATTGCACTTTTTTTGTACCAAGAAACATTCTTAGGGTAACCCTTTCAGATTGGGAGATTTTTAGATTTTGAAGGCTATACATCAGGGCAAAAATCAGTACTTTCATATTTTTTAGGGACACTGATGATGTGAATCTCTCGTGCACCTTTAATTTACAAGTGTCATACACTGTCATTGGGTTCCTATAGAATCTAGTAACTCATAGTTTGATAATATATGGGTTGAATAGATTATAATTTATCATTGATGCGATGCCATCTTGGATTTCTTCAAAATGCAGGGGGAAACACAGGGCATTTCCAATGGAGCGAAAAATGCACATTTTGAACAAAAATAAGTAAAATAGTATGGGAAATATACGCTACAACTTCACAGTTATTTAGGATATATGATGCAACTATGTGCCAAAAATGCTAACCCCCCCCCAGCATCTGGTTTTTTTTTTTTAATGATTTTTGAATTTGGGGTCTTTTGAGGTGACAAGTACTGTGTGGGCTCTGTGAGCAGTGTGTGGTAGAACAATAAACCACACATCAGAGGGTGTTGTGAATCAATCCCATGATGCATAGCAAATGTGCCTATACCATACTGTACTAAAGGCATGTCAGTACTTGGGAGCTCTTAGGGATAAAAAAGTGTTCCACAAAGTTAAGATTAAGAATCACAAGACATTTCATTAATGCATGCAAAAAAATCCCTAAGTACTAACGTTTTGTGCGGCTAAAATGAGCGTAAAGTCAGGGTTTTTAGTGTTAAGATAGGATTTTTATGATCCACGATGACCTATTGAGGGAAAATTTCCCCAAAAATGATGAATTGTGGGGGACTCAAAACACCCTCATGAAACACAACATGTGTGTGACCACGAACACACTTTTACCGGAACATCAACAATATTTATAAAGCGAGTCTAGTTTGCCGCCGGGGCACCGCTACTCCATTTCCAGACACACGCAAAAAGAATCCTCAAACCACAACAACCCGAGGTACGTCGTGCTAATTACGACGTCACACCACCCTGCACCATTGCGTGATGCATGTCGTGTGATCTATTCCAACCAATGTACAATCAGGGAAATCCGATGCGCCGGGAAACGAGGTTGCTATAGTCCATGTGAATTGAATTGTAAAACACGAACGATCGAAACTAGAAGTGTGGTTTTGCTTTGTGATATCAGCAATGTCAGTAGATTTTAAAAAAGACGATTGTGCAGAACTAAATCACTGACATTTTCGCTAATATGGCTTAATTATATGCCAACACAAATTGTGTCATGTGAAATTTAGGAGCAAAATGGGAATGAAATGTAATGGATAATTTGAATCAGGTGTTGCAAGCTTTATGTGCTTTGGTGTAGTGTTATACAGGTGACCCAACCAAGGTTAATTAATTTTTTTCAGACGTTAGTCTGTATATTGGAATTTGGTCTACTTTTGAAAATCCAAAAAAGTGTGCTTACGGACAGAAGGACAGTAAGTGTGCACAGTATTGGGGGTAGGTTACTGCCTTTTGCATTGTGAAAAAAAAATTTGGACTGTTGAATGGTTTTGGATAGATGGGACGCGTTTAAGCGTGTTTGGAGCTATAAATTGGATATGTGTGAAGTCTTCTCCAGGCCGACAAGGCTGTTTGTTTTTTGTTGAAGAAAAAGGTGGAATTTTTGGCGATTTGTGAGGCAAGTGTTTAAGAAATGAAGTACATCCAGGAACTTGCCAATGTGGAATAATCCATGTTCCTAAAGGGGGGGTATCATATGGAGAAAACATATAATGAGTGTGTCGGAGAGAGAGTGTGAATAAAAATATAAAAATCATGGGAATATGGAAGGCATTTAGGAGGATTTTAAACATATCAGAACATTTGGATGTATTGTGAAGAAGAATAAGTTGTGTTTTTTTTAATTGGACCAGAAGGTACCTTTTTTTTGCAAGATGGTTTATTCAATTGCATTGTGGACTAAGAATGTTGAAGAATCCAATGAAATGAAACAAATCCAATACCCCATAATACATGTGTCAAATTATCCAAACTAATGCTGGTAAATAGTGTAACAATCACCATTTGTACTGCCAGTTGATGGGTCTCATTCTATTGTGTTAGGGATATGTGAAATCTTCTAATCTCATAAAGATTACCACCTAATCTGTGTGTCTTAATGCTTTGCAGAACAATCAAGTCATTAAATCCAATTCTACCATGATACATTGTGTGAAACTGCTGTTAAATTATCCGTATACACAAGGCATATAGCAGAATAACATATGGGATCATCAAGGTCCCATTTGTGTTGTTGGGTATATGGTGCACACATGCATTATAATCAGTGTCCTTGTGCTCTGCTCCATGGGGTTCCCTTGCTATGCATGGGCCATACTATTTATGTTCTTTAATGACAAGTTTATTTCTTGCTAACTAATATACAAAGTAAAATAACGAAGTGTTCGGTAGCCGTCTACGGCTACCTAACCCCAGGGTGCGGTAGGGTGCCCCCGTATACGGGTTATTAAATAGCCCCCCCGGGCGGGGTTTCGGTAGCCGTTACGCACCCATCTGAAGGACAACGTACTAATATAACAATGTTTCAGAGGGACTCAAGCCCGTGCACGAGGTTGTTTTGGTCTGGATGCAAATTCGACTTCAAAATATGCACGTTTTTCCTCTTCGAAAAACAATGTGCATTGTTATTAAGACAAACAAAGGACACAGATTCAAATGAAATGTTGAAAAACAATTTTGCGTACTCTTCGTTTCAAAGAATTTGACTTGCACTGTATTTGTAGAATACAAATATGCTGTTGATAGTACATGGGGATCGCTCCAAAACCAAGACTGGACGGTGTTGTACTTATATCGTTCTAATTTGCATATCAATCAGGTCAATAGAGTGAATCGCTGGGCAGCTTGATACGTGCATGATAGCCGATCATCAGAAGTTATTTTATCTGAAAAATATTGTAATGAATATTACATCGTATTTTTGAAGCAATTGAAATTTGGGAAATCTTCGGTAATGTAGGATTTATTATTCCTGCGTGTAAAATGGCAAATTGGGCAGATTTCAAAGAAGAATATGTCTTTAGCTCGCGAAAAAAGACACTACAGAATATAGTTAGAGTGGATTTTAACACAAGTTAGTGTAGGGTATGTTCCGTCACGTCAAACTGTATATCCCAGTCCGCTTCATTTTAAAGCCATTTTAGCCATAAACGAACGCCTGTTTTTTTCGTTTATGTATTTTTTGTGCATCTTTTTCAATTGTAGAGTCAACAAAAATTATTTTCCAAAGCAGCTTGCATCGTGGTAAGTGGTTGTGAGGTTCGGCGTGTTGTGGGAAGGTCATGAGTGAGAGTATTCCATATTTCTTTTCATAGGCTAAAATATCGTGAAAAGTTAAAACATTTAGTCCTTCATAAAAGAATTCCTTACATAGGCAAAAATGTACTTTTGTACCGTACCTCAGTTTCCATATATTTATTTATTTATTTATTTATTTATTTATTGGGAAAACGCTTTCACAACAGCGGCACCCACCTACCCGTTGGTGCATCCATACATTAAGAACAACAATGAGATCAAAAAAAGTGTTAACAGTTACAACGGTTGGATGTGGTGTTGTGTGTGAGTGCTTTACAACTTGCAACAAGATTATACCACCAAAGTGTGAAGCAATTTAGCAGTGACGAAGGACGAAAATGCATGAGGCAAGGAGGCGGCAAACCACTCACACACACACAATCAGGGTCAATTGATAAACACTCTAAAAAAAAAGACAAGATCAAAATATAAAGAACTACAACAAGAAAAGAATGAGAAACATTAGTACAAGTTAAAAAAGTAAACAGAAAAGGCCAAGCAACGGTAATGTAGACTCGACTTGATGATGCAACTTCTTACATTACCCATCCTTTTTCAAAAAAGATTTGCAATAGTCGTCCAAAAATGTTCAAAAAACTTTCAGCCAAATTTATTGGGAGGCATAGGCATAATTTTGACTGGATCACCGCAAGGATGAAGAACAATTAGAAGAACAAATAGTGCGAGGTTGTCAAGCAAAAACATATCCCAAATTATTAGTCGATCTGTCATCGGGGTGAGTGTAGAAGAAGTGGTCGCAAGAACCGTTTTAAAAATGTTTGTATTTTATAAAGGATTTTAAAACTTCATTTTGATGTTCAAAAAATTTACGATGAAAAACTGTTTGAAGACGCTATTTGAGTAATTTACATGTGAAAATCCTGAAAGAAATAAATTCTGGAAAATTAAGGTTAAGGGTCGATCGGAAGACAGCATGTTATTTATTGATACTTTCTTATTGTATTTATATATTTGTTAATTTTATTTTTGTATTTGTCACCTTTTAATTATTTATATTTGGTTCCTTCTTTATCCTTATCTACTTTATTATTTATTTTTTTTTATCTGAAGACGCATAGATATTTAGTTATATTCGTCTCGTGTTTTATTAATGTCGTTTGCTCTTAGACGATGTATATCATTAGTGGAATACCCCTTCAGAGGGCAAAATATAACTACCACTTGAAACTGAGGAGAAATGGACCTTTCTGTTGCTTTTTGTGACGGACAATCGGAGCTCCCGTTCAAAAGTTATGATCGAAATGTAAAAACTCTTCAAACTGAAATCTCTTATCATATTTGTTTCCACTTAAAAAAATTATATCTCACCAAAAGTAAATAAGAGAGAGGGATAAAAAGCAAATTAAACATACTTATTGGACTATGCATTTGTACTAGAATAATTCGCACTTGCTCCAGGAGAATCTTTGGGCACAGTAGGGAGTCCAAAAAAAAACTCTTTGCGATCCTAATTCCTAAATTGCATATATTTCAATGTTTAAAACATAGGCTGAATTCGTATTGGCTCCTTACGAAATTAGAAATTGCACAATTTTTGTAACAAAAAACAGTTCTCAGACTTCCTTCTAGATGGGGATATTTTTTTTTGAAAAGCTTACATCAGGGCAAAAACCAGTACTTCGATGTTTAGAGACACCTGTATGTGAAATCTAGTTGTTGCATTCACGGTCGTACATGAAGTGTGGCATGGGTCGTGTCGTCACGAATGACTGTGTCCGGCTATATAACCGATCCATTGTGGACACGCCCGTCGCCGTATACGGCGACCTAACCACAAAGCCCGTTTTGGTATATAGCCGTATACGGCTCACGGAACCCCGGGGTTAGGTAGGTAGCCGTATACGGCTACGGAAACACTCCCTTAAAATAAATTTGCTTATGCTGTGGATAGAGGTAGTTATCGTCCAAAAATTTGTTTAATGAGAAAAAAATCAGTCCAATTTGATATCTTTAAACATGACATGTTGTCATATAGTTTTTTAGGTATATGGAATACTATGTACATGTAGATTGGAAATTGTGAGCTGAAAAAGAATCAGAGAAAGTGAAAGGGTGAGCAGGGCACTCAACTTTTTAGGTAGGATTTGTGTGACCCGACTTCCACTTAGAGCTGGGAAACTGATTTGTCTGTTATAGGGCCCTTAGAATTTAGAAAAAAACCTTGTTACACAAGCCTTGCGGAAAAAAAATGTCATAAATTATGCAAAGGATACTTAATTAGCATATTTACACCCAAAAATCTAATCAGGTTGAGAACTCATCAACCCCTGCCTTATTTCCACCAAAGTTAATCATCGTAGCCTTACGGAACTCCAAGATAAATTGTTACACAATGTTGGGACATTTTGTGCAATATGACCTTTTTCCCTTGCCCTTTTTTCCCCTACCCCCTGACAGACCCAGGGGAGAGGACCCATGAGGGGATGAATTACATGGTGAGTAGGGGTATTCCCTCCTACATATACCCCAATTTGGCTACTCTAGTCATCAAGGAAAAAAAAAGATATCCCCAAATGTTCCAGGGTTAACATTTTTATCACGGACATACGGACATACGACGGACATACGGACGGAAGGAGAACGGAACATACAGACGGAGCCCATTTTAAGTCCCCTCCCGAACTTCGTTCGGCGGGGGGACAAAAAAATGGAGGAAGGGAAACTAGGAGGCTTTGAACTAAAATTTGGCTCAAATTCAGCTGAGGAAAAAAGGGAGAGGATGAGAGAGAGTGAGGAGGGCGAGAGCCGGTGGGGGGGGGGGCACTCGGGAAGGGGATGTGTGTTGCCGACTTTTGAATTAGGGACTTGGAAACTGATTTTGTCTTTTAAATAGGGCTCTTCTTAGAAGTGGATTGGAGAAAATGCAGATGCAGACTTAGAACTCAAATTCGGTCAAATTAAGCTTCTGAGGCAAACAATTTCCCCAAAGGGACCTCAAGAACTAAATTATGCTCAACGAGCGGGAAGTATTAGTAACTCAGTGTGGAGTGCTGTAGAGGCCATGAAATGGGGTATTCGCAAAGGAGGAGAACCCTGGGGTGGTTGGAAGGAGAAACATGGGATAGTTGGGGGAGTGGACCTGGGTAATTGGGAAGAGAAATCTTGGTTAGTTCAGAAAAGATCTGATGTCTGGACGGAGACCATGAGTATTTGGGAATTGCCATATTTGGGGTAGTTGTGAATCTGAAAGGCCACCTGTGTTAGATGAGAATTTTAGTGACTTGAGAAGGATGCTCGTTGGCAGCTGGAAGGGGATGGCTCAGAGGACAGATGAAAAGGGGATCTTTGTTAGTTGGGAAGGGACCTTGTGGCAGTTAGGACCTTAGACACTGCGGGAGGGTCAATAAAATGGACTTAAGTTGCAAAGGGCCCTGGGGTATTTAAACAGGAGCCCTAGGTATGTGAAAAAGTTTTACTAACACTAAAGGTCGTTATTAGGTTCCGTACGGAACCTAAAACCCCCGTCACGAATCGCGAAAGCCGAGGAACTCCGAAATTCTAGTTATATTAAGCAGTGGCGCGCTTTCGATATGGTCTAATGATGTTGTAAAGAATTTGTTTGGGGTGACCAGACTACTTACTATTAAGTGGATTTACAGAGTGCTTAATTGCACCTATTGAATGGAAAGAGGAAAACATCTTATGTGCTGCCAGAATGCTGAACATGCCATGCATTTGTATTAGTGTCCAGGGCCACAGGGGTGTTTTATGTGATTAGTTAATGAAACATAGTAAATGTGACTGCCCAGATATAGTTTGGATAACAGGAAAAAGTGTTTAAGTGTTTGGGGTGCTAAATGAGTTAGATGGACATCATCAGGGTTTGTGAGCATCTGATGAGTGCCAGGTTTAAATGCGCTGGGTGTCGCTACAAGGAGTTCTCTAGCAATTGTCTTACACTGGTGAATGAAAGCTAATTGAATTGTGCCTGGGAATTGAAATTTTATTAAGCTCATAGTGGTGTGTTACGCAAGTCTTTCAACTCAACGTAATGCTGCAGACCGCTGACTTATCACTTATCCCACTGATGTCACTGACTGAGGACGATTATGTGCTATTAATATGAAGATCTTATTGCCTGTAGCCATCTTTACATGGTTTTACAAAGTTTTTGTGTGAAGGCTTGCCAGTGTACAGAAAATGATTGCAGTGAGATGGTGTCTAGAGAAAGCAGCACAGGGCCTTCCTCGTGCAACAGCTCTTGATGAATCAAGGTTGCTCCTCTGTAAATGTTACAAAATAAATGCAGAGGTCATTTCAGGTCATGACCAAATAGCGTCAGAATTGCCAAAATGCTGGTAATCCAACTGTTTATCAATTGTCCTTACGCCCTCAGGAAATGTTGACCTCCTAATTGATACTTGAAGGTGGCAAAATAATATTTAATTATTCTTGGTTACCTCGTAATTCATGTGACCTTGGACCTTTTCACAAACCATGACGGCAGACGACCATGCGTTCCAGAATGCCATACTTTTTTTTAAAAATATCTCATCGGCATCTTACCAATTGGTTAGTTTCAGCTTGGGCCTATTCTCTTCTGCGCTGCCTAACTATTTTGCCACCTCTTCTATTGATACCGATGGTAGCACATACTTTAGTCCAGCAACTCTTCAACTTCTCTCTAAACCCCACATTCGTTGATTAAGTTACGGCAGACCCAAACAAAAGTCTTTAGCCTCCTATAAGGCTCCTATTGCTTTAGGCCTTAAAACTCAATTATGAGTTTCTCGTCAATTTTTTAGCCCATAATGAGGGACACTATTCATTATTCAGTATTGGCTTACATATGCGCATTTTTAAGTGAAATGAACCTACAGGATCGACGGAAATACGAACAATATTGGGTTTATTTTTAGACTCATTTCCGAGACCAGGTTTCTTACCAAAAAGTCCAATATCGACTGAAAAAGGTGATGAAAAGGTGATTGCTTGAACAGAATTTTCAAAATAATGAATATTTCAGATTTTCGGCCCGCTAACGCGGCACAAAAATAAGGGGGTTGCGGGGGGGGGACGAGGAAACTAATAATCGAGTTTTCAAGGGCCTTTATGCGTAGTTTGTGTGTGCAAAA